>VOMN01055193.1:0-24139 GCA_014899125.1 Orchestia grillus
ATGGGGAGCTTTTACGATACAAAGTAATTGCTCAAGAATTTTCTCCTAATTTCGAGTACGGATTTCATGAAACAGGATGTGGACAGCTGCTGCAGTCCAAAGTTTATGAGTCTCGAGGTGTTGGTGTTAGCATCAATGAATTTTAACTCGAAATTATGGGTTACGATTTTGTTCTTCTTCATTAGCATCAATCACTTCTTTATTAGTTTTCCAATGTTTTCAATCCTTTCCCTGACAGGAACGAGTTAACTTATTTTGCCCATACCCATATTTTTCACCTAAGGACGATTAAATTCGCTTCATCATCGACTTGTGAAACGCCTGAAACGAGTTCACTCATCCCTATATCACTCGTCATCATGTTTTGATCTTCCTCAAACTTTCAATCAACTTAACTCAAACTCAAACGAGAATTCGAACAACCCGAGAATTATAACTTTAATTCCATCATAAGTAGAATTAATAATGCAGTTCTAATGTTCTAGATACAGTTCTAGTGTTTTTGGTAAACACTGACTCTGGCTCATTTCATTGAACCTATTCATTGTTCAATAACTTTTTTAACTTTTTTAGTCATTTAAGGAGAATGTTGTGTCGAAAAACATGACACGGAGCACGGGCTTGTTCAATATCGTTCTCTGTCTTTGATATTATAGCCCGAATTACAGTATGTACTTCCGTATTTATAAAAATTGTTCAAGACTCAAAAATTTTTTTTTTAACATCAGGGTTCTTTTAGCTCTGGATTTAGGATCTGATCAATGAAGGTTTGCGCTGGCCAATATTTATTTTATTTTATTGGAACGCACGAATGGCCCCCCGCAATTAGGACGAACGGCAAGGCATCAATTGTGTAAAAGCTTAACACTTTGATAACAATTCTCCTAACAGGAAAATTTTCGTGTCGACGAATATCTCTGTTGTGATTGTAAAAATGAAGGATCTTTGTTTTACGAAGTTGGTTATCCTATTAAGTTTCTTTCTAATCTAAGCTAACCTATTTGAGTAATGGATGTAACTATCGCGAAAACTTACAAATATATATTCATGCATGTGGTGCTATGGTTACGTTAGGTTAGACTAGATGGTCGCTTGTACCATATATGGTACACGTCGTATGCAGCGTTATATCACCCTCCCCCCCATATGCAGTAGGGTTAGGTTTGTTAGGTTAGTTAGGTTTGTCTATCGCATGCTATGGGGACTGACGTCCTCAGGAGGCACTGTTAGGTTACCTCAGCTGGAGGCAGCCTCTGAACTTCAATATTATGGCCCCACTTTGTTTTTCTCAATTTTCCCACGTATTTCGTCATCTCTTTCACCTTTTATTCTTCTTAATTTTTAAGTTGCTATTTCTATCCTGCGTGCATACTGTATGGTCTCATCTCTTCGCCCTGTTAAGATTACATTTAATGGGGACAGGGACCTTTTAACTAATTAATAATCCAATATAACCCTAATTAACAGAGATTTTCTACGTTGATGACAATGGTCACCGTGTTGACGTGGAATGTGCATTTTGCATAGCTTTTCATTCACTTGTCTTTATTTTGTGCGTGTGCGCATGCGTGTCGCATCCAGCCGTGTCTTCCTTGTAGACGAGACTGGCTTTCGTTTTATATTTTCACCTGGACTAGAAGAAAACAAAAAAAAAGTGCTCGGCAAACTTAATAAGCTGCAGAATTCCCTCATGCTCGAGAAGCAATGAGAACCATCAGTTTCGTAGCTACCGTAAGCAAGTCCATCATGAAGAGCGTTCCTATCATCTTTGACCAACAGACGGAGCCTCTCCACTTGTTGCAGATGGAGTTCTTCGCCAACCCAACACGACTAAAATTTGTGCTTGCACAGATGTGTTCTCTTATGTTAAAATTCGTGTCAGCGCAAATTATTATAGTTCTTGCATAAGCCCGTTACTTGCGGTACGTGATTTAGTTTCTTTTGTTCAACAAGAAAGTATAAGATGAGCTCGAGTAATCCAGAAAAGCTGAAGTAGACCAGAGGATCTTCAGTCCGATGCCATCTACCGCGATGAGCTATGAGTACGCATCTCCAAAAGAACTTCTATAAAATGGAACAAAAAGTTCAAAAAACAAGTGCAACTATCCCAGTAGTGTTTGCAAGCGCTTGAATTGCACTTAATTGTCTGTCATTCTCGAGTCAATCTCAAGTTAATAACAATGCGTTATTGAACAGGCGTTAAACTTACTAAGGCCTATTTTTTATGGGACAGCAGTGCATTAGACGACGGGACAGAAGCCACGACAAATTCAGGGCAGAGCCGGCCTCTCTCGCCAGTATTTTGAGACGCTGACACAATTTGGCGCCATAATGGGCTCATTTGGGCAGCCCACCTCTAGCCAGTGTCGTAGGAAGGCAACATAACTCGAGATAAATAAAGGTGATTTGAGATTATTAAAGAAAATTCAAGACAATTCGAGATAATTCGAGATCATTCGAGACAATTCGAGATAATTCGAGACAATTCGAGATAATTCGAGACAATTCGAGACAATGCGAGACAATACGAGACAATGCGAGACAATGCAAGCATAGACGACCAGCAACGCTCACCTCAGCCCTCATCCTAGAATAAACTACCTCAGTCACCTAAATTCAACCCATCAATGTGGTTTCTATTATTTAATTAATTGTATGGGAACCTGAGGGTCAAATCTAGTACGTATTTTATCAGTAAATGAATTGCGATCGAACAGCTACAAATATTGATTGCGCCATAAAGCATGCAAATGGTGCTGAATGCTACAATTTAGATCGTCTTAAAATACCACATGAGTTGTCGCTTTTGACATCCTGCGACAATCCATAGAAACTCGCAATGAATCTCGCAAATGTTGAGAACGAGGCTTGTCATAGTTCTCATTTGTCATGAACATCGATGAAATTCCTTTTCCATCGTAATCCATCGTTGTTTTGCTAAGACATCGATACATCGATGCACAAATGACGACTGTGTACGATTGTCAGCGGTAGTGAGGTGTTTTTTAGGATCACCTTCAATGTTACGCTCCTCAGTTCCCGCTCGTGTTTTTGCGCACTCTTTAAATCAGAAGACAGTGTCGAGCACAGGCATACTTCTGCAGCGGCTGCCGGCCTCTAATTGGGTCCAGCGTACATAATTAGCGTCAGTCCTTCTGAAATGCTTAGGCTACAAAGCTGCCAATTACTCTCAATTCAACTAATTGAAATAACTCATTTGCATAATCGTCCTTTGGTCCATCTCCCTTCTTTCCAAACGCTTCCTGGAGTCCACGTCTCTGATGTTACATTTGGCACCCGTTTCTTGGTGCCGAGAAGCTCGTCAAGAAAAAATCTCAGCGGATTCTTGTCGATAACTTGTGGGGAGCCAAAAAGAGATTCAGTTCTTTACAACGAACTTTATGTCTCTCCCGACTTGAAATTGGCTACAGTTGTTGTAGCTTTATTTGCATATTACTCATCATCCCATGAGACCCAAAGGATAATTTTTTAGGAAAGGGTTACTGTAGATGTTTTCCACATATCACCCTGGAGCCGAGCTGAATTTCTGCTGTGAAATATAATAAAAGTTAAAACTTTCATCTACGAATCTTCACTAATGTATTGCCTATTACATTACTAAACAAGGCAGTTTTAAAGAGTGTTATCTTCAAATCCTATAGCATACCGGTAATCAGTTACGTTATCTACAAGAAAGCTATCTTCGATTTCTCACTCACTTCACCCATAGCAAATGAACTTTATTCCCATCTAATTATGATTACACGGTTCACACATGCACTACATATTCCCCACCAGAGGTTGAGTGTTTATAGACAAAACAATTCACCACGGCGATATATTTTCATTGTTACATATTATTATTAGGGTGTATCATAGTAATATATTGCAACAATAATGATATAATGTTACATTTACACGTGATATTATTACACAGTTCTAGACCTACACGAAATGTGTAGACGACCAGGCTGTAGAGGTGCGTGAGAATCGCGCTCGTGCACAATATTTCAAAAGTGAGATTAAAAAAAAGTTTCATTGGGTAAGACAATTTTTCTGAAATAGAAATATTTTGAATTTTCTCATCAATAGACTTATGGTCTCAATTTGAGTAAAATTTAAAATTCCTGAATGGGTTGACGAATCCCATGTATGATAAATTAATATTTAAATATTTAGCTTAAACGCTTCATATTTGTTAGGTTTGAGTGTGCCAACAGAACAAATTTTGAACCTTGAAATGAATAACATTCGCCGACATCATTCTACACAAAATAAAGAAATTTTCTGAGAAATCCATTTTAATAGAACGTTGTTAGGTTATCTCAGCTGTAGATACATATCCGGGACTTGTATCTGTTATGCCCACTTCAATTTTTTCCATTTTATTCCTTCATCGTTACTGTTTCTTCCTCTTAATTTTTATTTTGGCGTTTTTATGCTCAGGGGATCCTGTGCGAAAACACACCGTGTGCATAGATTTATCTTCGTCTATCTTCCTTCCTAAATGGACCCTTATCTTCACTTTTTTCGGTCGCTCTCTGTGTAAATAGAACTTAAACTATCGCTGTAACAACGAAAATAATAGCCAATTGTTGATTATAAAGTGAAGAAATTGAGATAATATCTCCTGCTGAAAAGCTTATCCAACTTGTAGACGAAACCCTTGTTCATAGTTGCAGTGAGGGTCCCCTATTAAAAATCACCTCACTTTAATTTACAGTTTCTTAACGTTTTTCGTCGAGTTCACTGGCCAGCAGTGCAGCGCCGCGGTCGTTATGTCCGCTTTAGAACATTACTGCCGAGATCTGCAAGCGGCCACTGGCCAATTTCTCTTCAGTGGAGATCTGGGTAAAATTGCCAGAATGTCAGGAAATTGTCACCGCTGCGAAGAACTGCCTTTAAGTCTCCAGTGGAACTGCAGTGATATTTAAGTCTTTGGTGATGACTCAAGGCTCCTAGACCTAGCGTCAAATTTCGAGCTAAAAAATTCTATTTGCTTCTTTTGATTTTTGGTAAACAACAAAACAGGATTAAATCTTCATCAAATATCAATATATAGAATTGTGATAATATTACAATACAATAAAAATACAATCCCACTATCAATTCAAAATAATATGAATATCGTATGTGTTTATACAGCTCAATCGTATGCATGCTGAATTTATGTTAAAAGTTAGTTTTAAAATGAATTTCACGAAGAAAAACATGAAAGGTCGAAAATTTAGATACAACATAAAAAATGTAAGAATCGATGTACTGTCAACCCCATTCCGATAGTTCTGCTGATTCAGTAAGGCTTCTCGTGGTAAATTTATGGAATTTCCCCAGTCAGTGGCACCCCTTAGATTTAACCCAATTAACTCGGTCGTCGGCGTGTTCAAACACCAACCAAAGTAGCTTATAATTAAAGTCGCTTTAATTTTTCGCTAAATCTTTGTAGAAGTGGGCAGTGAAAGCATCCTCCACGGTGTTTTGGCAGGGAGGAAGGGGATGTGGGATGTATTATGTAAACGAAATATTTCACAAATTTTGTACTAATTATTATTTCAGTGGGTAAAATGCGNGAGACGCACCCCCGCATGAGACGCACCTCCGTATGCGACGCACACTCTGCATTAAAATCTTCTTTATTTTACATAGATGTTTTGCAGACAAAATATTATTTCTTCCTGATCTAGGTAACTGCCACGGGGTACAGGTATGCCGACTGAGAGTTCATCTTTCCCGTCTGTAGGAATTTGAAATTTCTCTTTCGTGAAGATGCTGCGGTGTTTTAGTGCCCAGCTAAATGCTGCCTCATTGTCAGAATGATTTGGACGGGAAGGGTAAACGGAGAATGCAATTCAAACCTGCTGTGAAATTTGCCAACACCATCATTAGGTCACCAGCAAATATTAGGTCTTCAACTAATTTTCCAAACTTGATCTATAGAACCAAAGGAAAATTTTCCCACTGAAAACTTTGCTTTTGGGTCCATCTTGCGCAGAGCTTTCTTGTGCACCATGCATTGTTTGCACTCGCTTGTCCGACAATGCAATAAATGTCCAAATTTCAATTTTTTTCATAAAGTTTGGAAACTTAGTTGGAGACCTAATACAGTCATTGACTAATCTGCAGAAATATTTTTCTTCTGTCTTTCTAACCCCTAAAAGACATAATTAACGGCATAAGAATTGACTGTTTCCAAAGGCTGCTGCCGTCTTCCAGTTGACCAGAAGAGCAATGAACATGGCAGCAGGAGCGAACCAGGAGACTTATTTTAGGGCTTCCACCCGAGTCACGTTCCGTCAGACACAAATCACGCACAGGCATACGGTTAGACGTGAAATAAAAAGGGCAGAACAAATCGAAAGATAATATTTCTACTACCTGTTTTCTTTGATCCGACTCACTATGTTAGCAGGAAGTACAATGCTAGTTTTTAGTAAAAAGCCAGCTGCAGTCTTGTTGCACACTTGCCTTCAGTTACGCTCAAATGATTTGAACTCTTATATTGTTCTTGAATATATTTGAATAAATCCTTCGATAGGCTACTTTCTGATCAGTGATCATTCCAAAAGTTTTGAAAGTGTTCAGCAACGATACGTTAAACAAGAATTTTTAAAAGAACTCACTTTAGAGAAAAAACGGCAATAATAGCAAATGATCCATTTTCGTATACATATATTCGTACCCATCTTAAAAACCTATTTCAAAGCATTTATTTTAAATAACTGTCTCCAGACGTTTACAGTAGTTAACTACAAAGTTCTTTCGGACATCACTAAAATTCTTTGACCTCTCATCTCTCACGATTTCCTCCAATTCTTCAAGGTTCTTGCGCTCCTTGTTATTAAGAATTTTTTGACAACGTTTCCAGATCAGATTGAAAACTTGGCTTTGGCTTGGCGACTGCAAAACATAACTTCATTGCCTTCCAATAATTCATTGTCAGATTTTTCAGTATGCTTGGGGTCATTATCTCGTTGAAAGACCAATATCGAGTCCCAGATCGAGAGCTTCGGCAGCTGTTTCAAATTTTCACCAATAATTTTGACATATTCAACTTGTTTTGATTCCTGCAACCTTCACACGGCTCCCAGTTCCATTGGCCATGAAACATGCCTAAAACCCACGACTTCCACTGCCATGTTCCACAGTTGGAATAGCGTTTTTCTCTTTGAATGATTCACGTGGTTTTCTTCAGACAAAAGAAACATTCCTGTGACCGAAAAGTTTCATCTTAGTCTGATATCTGACCAAAGAACCGATGACCAGAAGCTAGTATCTTTATCAATTTATTCTGTGGCAAAAAATCATCGGACTCACGTTTTTAAGAAAACGTGTTTTACTGGGTCTGGGTATTCCTTATTAATTGTTCTTTGTGGAGTTGATCTGAAAATTTTGATTCCCTTTGTACTGAGATTCGGCTACAGTACTTTACTTGTGATTTTCAGGTTTTATTCACTTTTTGCACCACTTATCTTGCCAATCGAGGTGAGAGCTTCTCCTTTTTCCTCGTTCCTTAAGGTCCTGGACATTACGAAGCTTTTTTTATTTATGTGTAAAACTTTGAACACTTGATACAAGGACTTCAAACAGTTCCGAAATTGAGTTATAGCCTCTACCCTTCGTGTGAGCACCTACAATTTTCCGCCTCAACTTTACACTGACTTCCTTTGTCTTCATTCCGATGTCTGAACACTGGCTAAAGTTAAAATGAGGCGTTTCACGGATGCTAACGTTAAGTAAACTATCATAGTTTGAATACGCTGTTATAACCCGGAATGTCTTCGTTCCAAATTAAATTTACGTAATAATTCAACAGGATTGTTTTGTTATTCTGCAGATGTTTTGCAACAGATTATTGAGGTGGGTCTGAATAAATATAAGCATGGTCCATTAGCTGTTGTTAATTATTTCTTTCAAATGAATTATTTAAAAAACTCTCATATTACGTTTTGTTCCAGAACTCCTTTGAAACTTTTGGTATGAGCATTACTAAGAAAAGTAGCCTATTGACGGATTTATTCAAATATATTAAGAAATAATAAAAGGGTATGAATAATTTTGAGCATAAGTGTACGTAAAACTACAGCTGATTTTAGTCGGGCTACAGCCCGCAATACCGTAAAAGTTCTGTGGTCAATAAAAAATTAACCCTTCGTACATACATTTCATTTTACTTCTAGAATACAAATAAAAGGACAGGAGAAGGAGAATGTCATTTAGTAATGTATTTCACTTCTGTATTAAGTGTGGATAACAAGAAAATTTAAATTATGCTTCTTTGGCTGAACCCATTAAATTGAAAGAAAGTTCAAATATGGTCAACAAATTGCTAAAAGAGCCTAATAAGTTACTTTTAGAAAGAGAGCTGAGCCCACTAAGCTGAAAGTAGGTTCAGCTATGGTCGAGAAATTGCTAAAAGAGCTAAAAATTTATTATTAATTATAGAGAAATTATTGTGAGCGTTTTGCCGAGCAATAGTGGGTAAAATTATCTTCGGCTTTCAGTGACAGGAAGAAGCACTTCAAAAGTGGAACACAGCCTCCAGCGTCGCTCTAGGGCAAAGAAATTATGCTAAAATAACGGAGAAAACTTGATTAATTTGATCTCTCCACTGCCTGAAGGCGGCCACGCCCGTTACTGGGACGCTGAAGATGGCCTCAGCGTCAGAGAGCCTTCATTTGAAAAAGCTGCTCTTCAGAACATCTCCACTCCGCAACGCTCTGTGGTCGCACAGGTCGGACTCGATGGAACATCGAGAAATTTGCAAGTTGAAAGGCATTTCATTTCAAAAGATTTTGAGATTGATAGCCTTCGAATGCCAACTGAAAGGAACATGGAAAAAATGTAATCTAAATGACGTTTTAATTCCAAAAAAATGCAATGGATAGTCGTTGATGACCAAATGAATCGACAATGGAGAAAGTTTCAAATGTAAAAACGTTTTCGCTTAAAGATTTTTTAGTTGATAGTCGTGGACGACTAGATGGACGAAAGATGGCAATTTTTAAACTCAAAATGAGCTTTAATTTAATTTTTTCCCGAAAGATATGTTCTTTTGTTTCCCGAAGGCAAACTGAAAGGACTGTGGACAAATGCATCTGCCCTTTGAAAGGTGTTTCAATTCAGAATTTTTTTCGCTGCAGTTGATTTCGAAAGACTGACTGAATTTATCATGGACAACTTCATATGTAATTCGAAGAGAGCTATAGGCTGGATTAATCAATGGGCTAAATATTTTCTTGAACCAGGATTCGCCATAGCCCAAAAAATCAAAGTATGGGACTCAAAACCCCAGAAACATTAGTACTCCACTGAGGTTAATATTGCAGAATGCTCAAAACTGCTTACCCTTGAAAAAAATATAAATTTCAATTCCGAACAGACAATAAAAATATCAAGAAGTGCTACCCAAGAAAGCAGTAGCAGTCCGACGTTCCAGCGAGTTTAATATGCACTTCTTGATTCGTTCGAGTAGTAACTTGATTCTTCAGAAGTCTCAGTTCTCAAAATGATTTCAAATTGTTTCCGCTGTGCTACTTGTTTTCACGACAGATGTGCATTAGTTCATAAATAAAACTTTCTTGGGGATTTAGCAATAAGATTGTACAGCAATTATCCAATTGTCATTACTGCTTCATTTCGGGTACGGCAGTACTGGCATTGTCATTGAAAAGCATTCGGAATTAAAGATTATGAGCTAATGACAGAAAAAACATTTATTTTCGACGGACAACTACATTGCTGCTTGTTGGGTGGATATTCTTGCTTTGGAAAAAATCTATGACATACAAAGATTTCAACGTTTACTACACGTTATCCTAATCGTACACAGCGGTCTAGAAAATTACCACCTAATTTATACGTCGAAAACTGTTCTCCATGACACGTTAAAATATATATAAGCGAGGCATTAGCTGCAGTCTCGTAGGATCAGGCAGGGATTTTCCCATCAAAGCGAGACTGGGACCGATGTCTTGCGGAATATCATGGGATTTCTCGGCAGTTACACGCTAAGTTTATGGTCAGCTTTTGGGTGTGGAGGAGGGGGACACAGTAGCGGGACTGGGGGACCACCCAAGGTTCGGTGTCGTGGAGTTTATGGGGTGCCTGATCTCAGAGTGTTAGGCTGCTCAGCAGCGACCACAATTAACTAAAATATACAGAAAAAAGAGCTGATGCTGGAACATTCATTCGGCCTGCCATAGGGGAGGGCGTCTAGCGTAGTCGAAGCGGCCCTCAATGAGTGCAGCCATGCCTATAATTTTGGTGCGACGCAGTGCAAATCTTACCGAAGAAAGCTCTGACTTTTTTTAAATACGTGCTTTTAGAAACAGTAAATAATACCACGATGAAGAATTCGACCCTGAGCTAGACAATCGAGCTTTTTAAAAGTGCTCTAGGGCTCAGTCTCCGTAGTCGCTGGAGCTGAATTTCTAAAAAATCTTGATTTTATACAGATATTTTGAGCAGAGAACGCGTAATTGAATTTTATTTTCGGGATCAAGGGAATTTTGGAGTAAGGAAGACTTATTCTGGTTTAAATCGCACCGTAGAAGCTATAATTCGGGATTTGTATGATTATGTAAAATTATGTAAAATGACGTGGAATTAATATTGCCGCCTGGGATAATTACAGGTAGCGATAAAAAAATATATTTTTTGTCAGAAACTTGTTCCGAAATTGTGTTTTGCCAACGATGCAGCTCTGGTCATTGGAAGAATTCAGTGGACACAATTTTTAGTTCAAAGATGCTATAATTTGAACTCATCTCGGCTAACCACTGGATATATCCTTAAGTAGTTCAAAATGGAAAAGATCCTTTCCTTTTAGGTACATTACTTTGAAACAATTAAACGTAACACCTAAATATGAGTCCGAAGAGGTATCTAAAGTACATATCCTTGTTCTTTGACCTGTTGCCAGATCCTGGTTTTTAATGTCTGCAATAAAATTTGTTTTACAGTATATTTTTAAAGCAATAAAATTTCATTTTCAGCGATTTGGTTGTACATTTGGTTGTACATATATGAATCCTCGTTTGAATTGGCTCAGCGTTGTTTTACATTTGTAATATCTCTGGAGGATAGCAAACCATGCTAATTTTCCTAGTAAAACTAACACGAACAAAGCGAAGGATTAATGGAAAACGGCAGGAATGATAATATTGATTACAAAATACGGAAAAACAATTGCTCTTCTCTGTCCAATGTCACGTATCCGTATTCAAACGACGGCATACTTGAACAGTGTTACGCCGAAAGAGATGGGAGAACGGCTATTCTGTTTACAAGGTGTGTTCCCACACGGGCTCCCGTACCGATTAAAACAGTAAGTTAAGAATAATGGGGAAAAAGGTAAAGAGATAGCAAAGAAGATGTGAAAATCGAAAGAATCTAAGTGGACATGAAAGACGCCTCCTCTAGAAAATGTAGCCTGATAGTGTCCTCTTTGTATCTCATCGAGTAAATTGGACACCGACTGACAAGCCCGTTCATTTCTAGCGTGCATTATTGAATAGTTGAATGTAATAACTTTTAACAGAAGTTGTTGTCATTTTATTATCTTTTCATCTTTTAGCACCGTATTCAGTAACGTTTTCCTGGGACTAGAATTGACCTTTTACGAATGATATGTCTTCGTACGCACCGGACAATTCTATTATGAATCATGAATTTGAACTTCTTTCAGCGTACTCAAATAAAATGAGTTGAACGAAATCGTTCTTCAACGATCACTCGGAGAACAAATGTTTCATACAAAATTGAGAGCATTTGCATCATGCATAATTGGGAGCAAGTAAATTATGCATGATTATTGTTGGAATATCACCAAAAATTGCACTACCTGCTATGCGTGAATAGCAGAAGGTCTATTGAATATTAGCGAACTGCCTTTTGATCTAATTCGAATTTGAGGAAAAAGTGTTCATCAAAGAATGCATCAATAGTACTAAGTTTTCCTTGAGCAGTGAAACTCATCCACACCTGATAAAAATTAAATTTAAGTAAAGAGTTTTGAGTAAATTAGAAGAATAAAGTTACACTGCAACAAGAGATTCAAAAAAGGCGCCGGCATTGAATGCATAGTGTTGAATTTAGCTGAAAAATTCCGTCTTCATTTTGGTCCATATCAAAATTGTGAGTGAAATATCCATTTATTTCATCTCTTGAAGTAGCTGAATGAGAATGATATCTTCCAAAAATTCAACGTGAAATTTTGAGTTCGTATGCTGGTATATTTTGCGTGAGTATTTTTAGCTCAACTAGAGAGTCACCTAAATTGAAAACTGAATTTTTTTTTGTGTTTTTATGTTGCTTTCTGTTTTCTTCAAGTCGGGTTGCAGTAGGAACGAATGCGAAGTTGACAAAATATAAAATCAATTCGACCAAATTCTTGAAAAATGGAGGGTTCTCAGCCGTTTTTATCGGAGACTCAAAGCATGCCAAGAATAACAATTCATCTCTCTATTTCGGGGATGAAACTAAGATTTTACTATCTTTTATTTACATTTAAGTACTAGGTTATTATATAGGTAAACAGTGTTCCTACAAGTCAATTTGATAAGCGCAACAAGGAAGTCAAAACCCCACGGGGGTCTGCCTAAAATAAGTGCCATCATATTTTCGATTACAGTCCAGACGGAAAAGTTGCAGTCCAGTAAAATACCAATTGTTTGAACCGAGACTTTTTGGACCAAGTTTTTTTAACAAAAAAACTTCGTCGAACAAATTCACCCGACAATTTTAGCCCTTATGGGTTCTGATCAAATGCCATCCAAATGTAAGATATTTGCGCTAGCTTGTAAAAATACACGTTAGAAACCTGTACAATCCGTACACCTTGTGTGCAAGTGGAGTACTTCACAAGAGTCCATGTCCTCGAGGCAGGACCTTCGACAAACAAACTCGCGTTTAAAACCGACCGAGCATCATTTGATTTGCAATCTGCTGAACTCGTTGGCTAATCTGGAGATGAGATTTTGGCGAGAGATTAGAGAAGACCACCCGACTTGTTCTGTCCTTAAGTGAGTGTAGCGAAGTCAGTGTAATTTTAGAGTGTCACTCATAACTAGACGCGTAGACCACCCTTACGGCAAGGCTGCTCTCTACAACTGGTCCCATGCTCAGCACCAGCCATCAACGAAAGTAACTGCATTTTAATTCCGCTCATCTTTACAGGTCCCCATGTTACACATGACTTAAGTAAGTTAGATCAGGCCCTTCTGAAATCCAAACTAACATTTTGGGTTTTTCCTCTTGTGCTCGTTGCCGGAGTTGTGTTCCCATGATTTTTTTGTTTCCATAACTGTATGAAAATATTCATTGAACGCTTCCTCAATCAAACAATTGTTTAACTAGAATACTTTTAATTTTTATTCCTCAATTTTCGAAAGAATTATTTTAGAGATATGATGCCTGGTGCCAAATTACGTTCGTTTGATTTTAGATTTTCGAAATAGGGTCCCCACACCAACTAGAAATGGATGTGGAGTCATATTGATAAGTAGTCCCTGTGAATAAACTGTAGCCAGAAAACCTATTATTTCAATTATAATTTGAATTAGTAAATATATAGTTACAAAGATTCGTAATCCACTTTATTCTATTGCACGAAATTACACAGTTATAGTACAGAAGTACTTTGAAATGACAGTGCAATGAGTACTATTTCCAGTCTAAATTTTCCGCGTGAGTATCTAGAATTATTTATAATTTTCCATCCTTGAATTTTATCAATTATCTAGTAAATTGTCTTTCAATACGGTGCCAAAAAACATTATCTGGGTGTTTGTGATTGGTATTATGCACATGAAAAAATTTTATTTAGAAATTAATGGCTGAAGCATAAACATGGTCCCTGCAGTTCCTTCCTTTTTCAAACATGAACAAAGAAACTCTGAGGAAAACCAAGAAAGATTTTCCCGATAATTTTTCATTTTTTAACTTTAAACTTCAACTTTGGTATTCAAATGTCTTACATGGATGGGTGCATTTTATGTACACTGACTACAGTAATCCTCTGTTTTAAAAATGGGTTAAAAAAATTTTTACCTTGGGTTTGATTTTTCATTCGAGTTAATTTAACTATATAATTCGAGTAAGTGCTGCAAACGCCTTTTCTAATCATTCTTTTATTTTCGTTCATTCAGAATCCTATTCTTTAAGCTCTTCTTCGTGTGGATTAGGAATTTGGTCGATCTAATTAGGTATTTATTCTTATATTATTTTAAAAATATACGACCGCAAACTTCCACTCATCTAAGATTCAAGTCCTTCTGAGGAGTTTCCAGAGCTTATAGAAAAACCTCCTTCTTCCATTGTATTTCACCCCTTTTCCTGGAATGGATTTAGCGTATTACGTTCGCATCTAAAGATACACTTTTTGCACAGAGAATATTACATTTTTAAATGAATTCAGAAGTTGCGAACTCATTGTCAACAATCGGGTGTTGATCTGACTCCGTTATCGCCGTGAGTGACGGGAAGATTTGGAAGTGGCAGCCACACGATCTTGTCCCGAGACCACTCGGGCTGTGAGAGCTCCACTGCACTTGTCTCCATACTTAGAATTATTGGCTTTTGAGGACACATTCAAATCTCTCTCTACAAACCAGAGACTTGTTTTTGGTCACATGTTTCTTCGTGGCAGACGTTTATTGTACAAATATCAGTTTGAAATATTTGAAACATCTATTTACAATTGAATTATATCTGGCGTAGTGTTCCCATCAAATGAGAAATAACTGGAACATAAACATAGTCATAATGTTGCTATCAAATGACAAATGATTGGGACATAAACATAGTCACAGTGTTGCCATCGAACGAGAAATGACCGAATATAAAAAAGATTCAAGAGATACACTACTCGTGGGTTCCTATAAGCTGTTAGGCTTGTATGAAAATCATCGTATCAAGAAGATGGTGAGGAATTTTATCTAATGATTCAATTTGTCTGCAAAAAAGCTTGGGTTCAAATGCAGCCAAATCAGGAAAAAAAGTAAATACGTAACATAAAATTACGAAGTAAGGCTACCTGGCATGATTCGAGTACGCATTTGAAGTAAAAGACCGCACATGTACACGTATAAGAATGCATATTGATGTAGATCGACATACAGAGATATACTTTAAACATTCCTTCATTACATCGAAAGAGGTCAAGTTTTGCTTTCTTCTGCACACCCCTCAAGAGGCCGAGGATAAGCGGTAGGGTTAGGTTAGTCAGGTTTGTCTATCCTTTGCTATGGGGATTCGTGACCCCAGAGCACTGTTAGCTGTAGATAGTCCTTCGGGACCTCAATCTTTCGTGCTCACTTAGCTTCAGTCAATTTTCACATCTTCTTTGTTAAATCTTTTTGTTTTTTCTACCTCTTTCTTCTTAATTTGCTGTTGCTATGCGCAGGGAATCTGGTGTGGGAACATACTTGCGCATAGATTCTACGTTTTCGACAGTCTATACTAGATCGTTCCTTTTCCTCTTGGCTCTTTGTATTACATTTCATATGAAAAGAAAGCTTTTAACTAAAGAATATAATAATACACAGTAAGATGTACAGGTGCTCTGCAGGTGCTCGGTAGAATGCAACTCGTTTTAATCGCTTCTCAGTGGTACTAGATTTTGATCAATTACCATCTTATGCTGTTTAAAATGATTTTTAGGTCCAAGTGACGCTAAAATTCTACAGCAAAATAAGGCAGATCGGCAGGCTAAATATATTCCGTGATTCAACTGAAGGCGTATTCTTGTACCAGACATTCCCTTTCGGCAGTTTTAGAAGTTTGTTGACATAATACCACATTTTTGTTGCTCGAGTTGACTTTGAATTACTTCATGGAATAAAAACAATCGGACAAACAGAATTAATAAAATCTAGGTAACTTTTAATAGGGGTATCTCCATCTTAGTCAAATTGTCAAACGATTTTCACAATGGTACCTCAATCTTAATTAATAAGTTTTGCTCTATTTTAATGGGACCCAATTTCCCCAATTCTGTTGAAAGTCAAATGTACATTTGCCGCAGGGTGTGGACCTCGTGTCCTGACTCCTGAATCGAATTAGCAACTCATTTTTTGTTTCATTTTGTTGGGACGGTGTTTTGGGATGTCGAAAGTTAATTATTGATTGATTCGATTTATTTTTCCCATTCCATGCATATTCTAGTTTTGATTTCCTGGTGATTTCGTTCTTAACTTTCATCCGAAATTTTACGAATTTTATTTGGCATATTAAGGAAAGTTCAACTTAGTTTCTCTTCATGCATGTAATATTTTCCCTTCATATATGTGATATTTTCTCTTCATACATGCGGTATTTTCACTTCATACATGTCATACTCGAATTTTCATGCGTTATTTTCACTTCTTACGTGTGCTATTTTCATGTATTTTCCCTTCATGCACCAACCCGTTCCCCCATGCCCATGCGTCAGCATTTCAACTCGAGAGCAGTAGGCGCCGATGCCGACAAGAGCTTCCTAACTTGCGGGCTGCAAACCCAGAGAAAATGTTCACGAGCTCCTGAAAGCTCACTATGAAAGTGGCTCGAGAGGTCACACTGGCACGGCCATTACTCTGGCATCGAAGCATTTGCTGGAATCGGTTTGGGAGTGAAGTATGTGAAGGCTGAGCGGGAACATCGGCTACGGTGCAGGAAGCGGGCACCAGAAGGGCCTGGAGGCTGCGGGCAATGATGACAAATGACTCAAGTCATCACTGGAAAGAGGGCGACCACACCAGAGCTGTGACGCAAGCCGGCCTTAAAGAGCGCTCTGTGTGGTCAACTCGGACGCTTGAACCATCCCATAATCAGCGGCCATGGTCCCTTACTCCAATTAAACACCTAAATTAAGCCATGTGCGACTCCCAGTCGCCCTCGGAGCTCGCGTCACCTCCGCACTTTCGAACCTTACATGTCTCTTTTAATTCCAGGTCGTCGAGCTCAAGAAATTGTCAGGAGTTTGACTTACTCTGCGATATCGTCAACTTCGATATCTGCCACCAAAAACTGAGGATTTCTCAAACAAAGAATATCCAGTGATGTGGCACTGAATAGATTCGAAGAGTTCGAATCTTTGAATTCAAAATCACGTTTTCAGATGAATTTGAAAGTAATGTTTATCGGGAGATCAAAAGGATATAATGGAAACGCTAGCTTAAGTAGACGAAGGTAACATAGATGATAATTTTTATGTTCGGCAAAGTATTGCTAACTTTACGTACTAGCTGTAAATGTCATCTGGATAGGCTAAAAAACTTATGACGCGTCCTAATTTTTGGTCATACTTTTTCCGCGCATCAAACTGTTAACCTGCCAACAAAATTTTCAGTTTTTGTAAAATCGTATGATAGTAGAGATGGTCGATGAATTTCCTCAACACTGTGACTTATTTTCTTCATAATTAATGTGTTCTTGAAGCGTTCGTGACAGACCTGTTGCCTAGGCACTAGAGATGTCTTCTAAATATGGATCAAAGATTTTTTTTCAGTCTGTGAAAGAAAATTTTTACATTTTTGTATTTATCTTAGGTGACTCGAGCAAAAAGTTAGATAAATTCCGTTGAGTTTTCAAAGTTATGTTACTCGAAGCAATATGGTTCACTTCTATTCCGCGCTATTAATTTAGAAGTTAAAGCTTTAAGGTATCAGTGCTTGATATGTCTGCGAGAAATTCCATGTTCTTACCCAGAAAACTGCGTTGTTCTGAATCTTTTCTAGAAGCTTCAGGAAAACTACAGCAGTGCACTGAATATCTTAGCTTCATTATCAGACATAAATGGATTCTATTCGTCGCTCGAGCTATTTTTATCCTTGCAGGAATAAAAACGTGGAAGGTTTCCCTTGCCGTCTATTTGGCTCTCGGGCGTCCAACACTGTAAGTGAATAATATCTTTAAGAGCTCAAGAAAGACTATAGGAAGAATCGTTCGTGTTTTATTATCAGTGATAAGTGGAATCAGATACTGTTCGTTCCGAGCAAATGAGGTTTCGCTGGTGATGCCAAACAAAGGCAAATTGAATGCCACTGGAGCTGAGGACCCCTGACCGAGCCATGTTTTGCTCGCGAAAGTCGAGTTATGTTCAGACCAGGATGTCAAGACAGGAGCTCCGTTTGGAAGCTTAAAAAATGACTCATGAGAAAACCGATGATGACGTATTTCATCAGTAAACATCACTTGAAGCTAACATTGCCATTTACGAGTTACATTCTAGTGTTTAGATCAGTCTGCATTTTACGAAAACACTGCGATTGACTGGACGATTTTGGTCTTTGAAAACGTGTTCGATAATCAAAGTTACATACAGAAACTACGATATTTCCAGCATGGTTTTGGATTGTTGGTTCAAGCTTTGCCAAAGGAAGCCGTGAAATGTTCTTCAGTGGGAAAAATGACTTCCTGATGCGGAGACATTGTGTTGAGCTGGGCTAGGTAACCGAACACCTCCTCCTGCGACTTCTCTTCTGCTTAGCTTCAGCGCGAAGATTCAATTCCCGTTTATGGGGCCCATGTCCTCATTTTCCTACGGATGAAATTAACAGAACCTACCCATATCTATTTTCTGGATAGGGTTGGTACCTTCGCTGCTATGCCATACAAAAAGCAGCGTAGCACCTCGGCTGGACACTGAAAATGTCTGTGACAAGCCCTACGAAAGGGAGGGCTTTGAGTATCACAAGTCGATGAGCGCCTCAGGTAAGCCTGCGGTTTTCAAAGAGGGCAAAAAAGCCATCGAAAAACTAGTACTTTGACTTTGTTTACGATATGATCAAATTATTGAAGGTCCAATTAAATGATTGATGTGCGAATTTTGCATGTTGAGTTTCTGTGTTATTTTAGAATTGATATCATTATTGATGATATCATGTTACTTTTCGTCATAATCTCAGCATATAATTATGGAATTAAAAACAAATGAATAAATGCCAATGGAATGACGAGTTTCGCCTTTCTTTTAAGTTTCACGAATAACTTACGAGTACTTCTTAGTAATATCGCATGCTGGAACCCAGAATCTTTTTTGAGAATTCAAATGCTCGCAGTTCTGGTGAAAGTGTGAACTTATGGCAGCTCTAAATCAAGTAACTTCATTTTGAAGAATGGGAGATGATGATATTCTTAATTTCCTTCTATCATGTGATATGAAAGTGCAATGGTAAAAATAAACGTTCGTATAATATGAGTGAGAAAAACAATGAGAAAAACATTAGCTTCGAAAAGAAGATTTCATGCTTTGTCGTACGAAAGCTCAGCCCAAAATATGAATGGAAACAATGCAATGAATAATTCAAAAAAGGTCTACAAAAGAAAAGGTTAGTAGCAGTTTTACCTTTATTAATGGGATAACTTTGATAAGATGTTAAATTAATGGACTGCTAAAAGTTCTACAACAGATTATACCAATCCTAATTTTTCCCAAGTTTTTTATCACGAATTGAACTCTCGTTTTATTATGAATGACAGCAAATCCCATTGAACGTCTCTTCATCAAGGGCCTAATCGAGGGGAGATGTTGGTCTATGATGCGGCCATGGAAGTCATAGAACTAATTCGGGTCCACAAGTACCTCTGTATAAAACTGTCCATTGCAATAGTATAAGAAATCTATGTCCGTAATAATTTTAAATGATGTCACACTCGCGGAAATATTTTGCTTGAATTATTTAAATTTAAATTACTGGCCTTACGTCCACGCGGAGAAAAAAATCAGATGCACCAGACACGGACCGCAACCGTCGACGTTTTCAGCTTGTGTACCGGACATTCTGGCCCGGTAATTATGTATTCAAACAGGTCTTGTCCTTTGCAGCAGATACCTGTTAATGCAGTCTCTGTAGATGAGAAGCTTAATTTTACGTTCTGAATACTGAATAAATGGAAAATAAGCCCATTTGTACTATAATTTGTTGAAAGCCTAGTTGTACGTTGCTTTTCAGTCATTCTTGGATGTCAGACGGAACTTCTTTGCCTTGCCTTGTGTTTCTACATGAAGTGCTACAGTTGGGAAGAGCTTCTGCTCGTATACAAAGGGTCCCCCGTATGCAGATCGCGTGAGAACTTCGAGTGATAAATAAGAGCAAGGCGTATGAGGTATTGATGGGTGCCCTGATAGCAGAGCCTTCACCGTACACAGCCCTGGCATATTTCTGCTGTGCACGCAAACGTGTCACGCATTTCTGCCGCACAGAGCTGCCACACATTTCTGCCACACAGAGCTGCCACACACTTCTGCCACACACTCCTGCCACACAGAGCTGCCACACACTTCTACCACCCAGAGCTGCCGCACAGAGCTATCCTCCAAGCGTAGGCGTGGTTTTTGAGTGCAGAGAGACAGAGAGTAGAGTGCCTTAGTTCACTCAAGCTGTAATTCATGAGAACTGTTCAGCACCTCAGATGGCAATGCAGGACTGCGGGCCCTTCATCACCATTTCACGAAGGTCTCAAATCGTGCCTGCCAGATTTCTGGTCGACTTGTAACGTGTGACTCGCTGGTAGTGAATTGCTACGAGTCAATTTAAGTTCTTAAAGTAGTATTAAATCATGACAATTAAACATGATGATTTAATTTCGAATTCTATTGTTATTTGGGCTGACTGAGACCGCTTTACAGACAGTGGGGTTGTTATGTGGTCTGTCTGAGGCTGTTTTACAGACAGAAGGGTTGTTATGTGGTCTGACTGGGGCCGCTTTACAGACAGTGGGGTTGTTATGTGGTCTGGCTGGGGCCGCTCTACAGACAGTGGACTTGCCGTTTCGAGCTGCATGTTACATTGTGAAGGCTGGGGTGACCTGTTAGATTTGGGCAAACTGACAGGTTGGGTTACTTTGTGCGTGGGTTGGTGTTACCTGGTTGTTTTCTGTTACCAGGTACGTGGGTTGGGATTACCTTGTAGATCAGTTGAGGTTACCTTGTACGTGGGTTGGGGATACCCTGTAGTGTAGGTAGGTGTAGGTTAACTAGTGGGTTAGGGTTACTCTGTAGGCGGGTGTAGGTTACCCAGTGGGTTAGACTTACCTTGTAGGTAGGTTGATGTTACATGGAGGGTTGTGGTTGTCATCCCGGGCTGCGGGTCATTATGTGAACTCACTGCATGACTTGCATTTTTTCTCGTTCGCCCATACGAGCCTCCGATACCTCTTTGGAATGCAGTTTCTGGGTCCTAAACCTATCAAATTTATGAATTTTCTTTTCATGAGAATGTTTTAATTTGATCAGGAGAGCAAAACTTATGACTCGCAAAAAAATACATGTCAATTGCATACGTTGGTAACTGTTTCCTTCTATGTTGTCGAATATAAATTTTTGCATTTCCTGCGACGTGTTTCCTCAAAATTTTCGTCCGGAAAACTGCACCAATTTTGGTTAAATAGCAAATATTTTTTCGGGGTAGTTCAGAAAGATCCCGAATCTGGGCCAGCGTTTTGAACCGCTAGATTTATTGTCTGTTGGGGGAAAAAAATTGATTGTTAGGGAATGAATATCAAATCAGTTAGTAGCAAAATAGAAACGGATAACCTGTTTTAATACAACTTTTTGAATAAAAACACAACATTTTGTCCATCATGCAGAAAATTTGAGGCTAGCTGAGGACAAAAGATTCCAGTTCAAAAATCTTTAAACTAAATCTGCCTACACCTTACAGACAGTCTCAGCTTTGCCTTAAGTACTAGACGCTACTGCACTAATGGGGTTACCGCCTAAGTTGGGGATACGTGGTGACCTGGTGGGTTGGAGCTCTGATTTGAAGGGGTAGGGAGGCCTTTAAATGTACGACTGACTCGGGTTGTGAACTCATAAACCGACTCTCACTTCGAGTATAGATCCATACACAAAAGCCAATTGGATTAAGATCCGGAGAACAGGGGACCACACTTCTTTGGACGAGAATATCGGTATGTAGATGATCTTTACACCAGGCTCTCGTGATCGAGGTCGTCCACATTGAGGTCTATGAGTCAAGTCTCCTAGCTCTCAAATGCATTCGACTGCATTTCAGGCCCTTGGTCTGGAAGCTTTCAGCCCTCTTGCAATTGCTGAGCCTAGTGTTCTTGCTTGATGTGTATCAATTATGGTTCCATGTTTTAAGAGGAATTAGCACGTATTTAATCAAAAAAGAAATGTTCTATTGATATTCATGAAAAGATTCTCAAGTCGAAAAAACAAATGGTTAGGTAGTACATTTATGAAATAATGATGATTTAAAATCTTGTTTCCATATATATGACCCATCTCCAAATAAACCTTTTGCTCTTACTTATATTTTAATCTATTTGTAAGTATATTCTTTGACGCGCTGTGAAGAATCATAAGTTGAAATAAACTACTACAAATTTAAATGCACGTTCATTATGACAACTAGTGTTTATTAGTAATTTAGAAACGAAGTGCTTTATATCGCTAAAAGCTATTTGTTCTGTATGTCATCAATAAAGAAAAATGTTCGAATTGTATCAATTTGAAACCAAACCGTTGAACTTACAAATACTCGAGTGGTATCCTGATCGGTAGCGTTGATACTGAACGGATACATAATACATTCACTTTTGAACTTTTGAGTGAATGGGGAACCACGGGGGTCATTCAAGTTAAGTCTATTTAATAAATTAAATCAATCTCTGAATAACAAAATTAACCGTCAATTCGATGGATCGGAAGCACTGAATTGTTTCTGAATAAATCGACGGATATAATTCAAACCTGTACTACCTGTCGCAACTGGAATGATGAATTAGAACCTGTACGTCGATTGCAGAATTTCGTAACTTTGGAAAAGTTCCTCGCGATTTTTATCGTGGAACTGTTGGCAGCACCGACGCATCTGACGTGCACGGAAGCCAGAGTTATCCCTCAATGAAATCTCGGTTTTATTGCTCGATAAAGAAGATTCGAGTGAAGATAAGGGTAACGCTCGAAGTTAAATATGAGGGGAATGCTGGCCTTCGTGATTGCGAAGCTCGAGCTCAATAAAAACGATTGATTATCTTTGCTCAGTGCCTTCAGCTTTGAAATAATGGGAAAGCAACTGATTAGTCTTGAGCACAATTCGTATAATTTTTTCCCATTTCAGTCCGGGCACTTCCTCATTTCAGTCACGGCATTTCTTTATTTCACTCCAGGCATTTCCTCATTTCAGTCCGGGCATTTCCTCATTTCAGTCACGGCATTTCCTCATTTCAGTCCGGGCATTTCCTCATTTCTCATTTCAGTCACGGCATTTCCTCATTTCAGTCACAGCATTTTCTCGTTTCAGTCACGGCATTTCCTCGTTTCAGTCACGGCATTTCATCACTTCAGTCATGGTATTTCCTTAATGTACTCAGGCCATTTCCTCATTCAGTATTTCAGTCCGGGAATTGGAAAGTTCAAAGCTGAATCCCTGTTACGTGCCCTTCGTTTTTTCTATTCTACGCTGCATTTGCTGTGTTATTTCTGTGCTGATTCTGTTGCGTGGAGTAGCTGATTGACCGTGGTGACAGGAATTAATCTAGTTTATCGTTCAATGAAGTTCACAATTCTTACCTAAAGTTCTACATAGTTGCCTGAAATATAAATTAAACGTTTTGTGGTAAACTTTAAATTCTCCTGCATGTTTTGCTATCGTTAATCTTATGGTAATTCCGTTATGACAATCTCATGATAAGTTTAGGGTAAATTCTACATGTCTGTGAGGAGAATTTTCGGTGTTATATGTATAAAACGCTTCTAAAATTTACCTCGATCAAACGTTTCTTTGTTACCAAAATTTTCGGAGTAGCTTGACTTACTTGACGGCCATATTCTGCACAATTCTAGTCACAAGAAACTATGGTTAATTTTCATCAGTATTTTTCCAGTATTCATTTAATCTCTCACAGCCTTAATATGGCCTTCTCCAATATATACGTTATCGCAATCGTCGCAGCTAATTATTAGAAGGCTTGGCATTGTTTTATTCGCTATTATTTAGTTTGAAATGTAGAGTAATTTTTGACTTGCTTCAGATTCGGACATTATTTTTCCTTTAATGTAGAAAGTAGAAAAATATTTAATCTGCTTTGGTCCATTTGGTTTTATTGTGATCAATTATACTTCTTCGAATAACAGTTGACTTATAAAATATTTTGGTGCTTACGTATTATCGGGAGGACCTTTAAAAAA
>VOMN01055198.1:0-23125 GCA_014899125.1 Orchestia grillus
ACACCACCGCTCCAGTACGCGACACCACCGCTCCAGTACGCGGCACCACCGCTCCAGTACCTAATGGTCAAATCCAAGAGCCCTAATGCTGCACGAACAGCTTCCATTCCTCCCTCCTAGCTTCACGGGGACCAAATGAACCTCGTGGGAGTTGACTGTCATTTCCGAGACCCAAAATTGTGCGGCAGCATTCAAATTGGCAAAGCGCAGTCCAAGATTCTTCAAATCCATCGTCTGTCCAATTGCTCGGTAGCCGTAGCACGTTTTGCCGGTGGTTTGGCCGGCCGGGTCCTGTTTTATCAACGGATGAAGAGCAAGGAAACTGCTGGGACCAATCTTTTTAAAATGTTGATTTCCACTGCATCTGATCTTGTAGGCTTGCAATATTCCTGGCATATTAGAAATATATTGAGTTTCAGCCATGGACCAAATCTGGATTCGTAAAAAAATAGGCATTTATTTTTTGCAATGGGCTCAAAAACAATACATTCTTCCCTACAAAGGCGCTGGAAAACATCAAATTCTTCCCTACAAAGGCACTGGGAAGCGAATTTTTTTCCATCAAAGCTCCTGGGAAATTCTTCCTTGCAGAGGTGTTCGGCTGGTGTACGGCAGCAAAGAGAACAGGAATATTACATGCAATGAAACATTCCTGTTGCTATTGGTGAATATTTCATGAAATGAAACATTCCTGTTGCTGTTGGTGAATATTTTATGAAATGAAACCATCACCAATGGAAAGTTGGTAAGCACATCAAAGTTTCCCCCGCGATTTGCTCCACTTCTTTCACTGATGTGAGGCACCGTTGTTAGCTCGAGCCTACCATGCAGAAAATAAATCAAATACACTTCCGTTTTCTAAGACAACTCATTTATTAAGTGCATTAAAAACCGTTTTTGTACCCGTACTTTTTAGTCGTCCTTCACATTTTGCGTGCATTTAGCTCGTTGAAAAACTCTTTTTTAATAACATGTATTTTTCTCAACTCCCTTCGTTTCAGTTCCATTTTGTACTTTGAGAAGCTGCTTCGCGTCTCTTCGCGTGTCCGCACCCCGCGTTATAAACCCACCCACCAGAGCCAGACACCTGCCAGCGGGTCGGCAAGTAAGTACAGATGTCCGCCAAAAGACGAGTCCGTCGCAAGGAACTTCTTCATCACGACGCCTTGCAATTACTGTTTGTAAACAGGCTTCAAATCTTAGTGCAATTAGTTCTCTGCGAGAACAATTGGTCTAAAGCTTCAGATGCATTTGGTTTGTTTCAATTTCTTTGTCACTGAATGAATGCTTCAGGCGAGAACGAGAGCGCCGCGAGCACTAAGCCTTGAGCAAATTTTGTCAAACGGAAAAGAACTTGAACAAGTGTAGTACGCTTAGAGAATTACAGGACGCCAATTGAAGTTAATATGAACGCTATACACTTCTTTACTGCTCACTTAACCCTTTCTCTCTTGAATTATTTCTACTCCCTATCCTAAAAAGTATCTTCACCAGAATTCACTGTTATTTATCTGTACAAATATCAAATACTCATCTCCCTCGGCGAAAGCATGACTGAATCTTAAGGAAGATGCTGTTTACTTGCTATTAACTCCGACGGACTATATTCCGTACCCGTCCTGTTGATTCGGACACGCTTATGTGAAGTGAATCATGTAGGATACGGTAAAAAAGAACGAGTAAACCGTCTAGTCTTGAGTACAATATATTGCAGCCTTGGATGAAGGCTGAGGCTGCTGATGAAAAGCATGTCATCCAAAACTCGGCCCCAGCCCACACGGTGAATAAAACAACAAACTAAAGAGATCCAGAGATTGTTGCAGGTATAACCTAGAGGCTATCTATGTAGGATCCACTACCATGGTGCCAGGTAATTCAAGAAGGGATTCTCAATCCATACAGATCTGCAGTGTACCTAACAAATCATGGAAATTTCATAGCGATCCGTTCCTTGCGAAAAAAGTTTGTCGCAAATTGGACGGTTTCCTAAATCCTTTAATTAAGGACGAAATTGTTTGGCCGTAAGGCTACATTTAGCTTTCTAAGAAAACCTCGTTTTGGCCCTGTGTACACGGGGTAAAACGCTGCGTTCAAGTTAACCAAAAACCAGCCGCAACCTTTCGAAACAGGATGATTTAGTCCTCTACGGCGTTAAAAAGTGAAACTTGTCAGGAAAAAGACAAACTTGGCGACTAAAAATATGAACATGGTGCTAAACTGACGCCGTTTTTGAAAGTTTTACATGCAGGTGTAGTTCCGCCACTTGGAATGGATCAATTTACAGAGGTAGACACTGTCCCACGAATTTAAAAATGGATGCGCTATTGGAAATAGATAAATCCCCTGCGCAGAATGTAAGAGCCCCGCAAAATAAATACCTAAAATAGATGACTAAACTGAGCACGTCTCGAGGGCGACGACGAATTATGTAACCATGACACCTCCGTAAAAATGTGCGCTGCCATGACCGACCTCTCAACACCTTGTATTCCAAACACTTCCTCTCCACTTAGGTTTTCACGGACAGTTTAACAGAAAAGTTTCAGTAGAGGTCAGTATGAATTGCGATTTCATGTAAAAGCTGTTCAGAGTGAAGCTCTTCTCATCAATAAACTCGGGCTTAGAACTGATATGCTTAAACTTATGAAAGAAAAGCTCTTATCCCACTATACCATAGTAGCCCAATGCTGCTTGCTTGGTCCGTCCGTCTTTCTGTCAAGCTCTTTAGGATTTAGATAGGAGAAAATTTCCGGATCCGTATTTCTAACTAATGAGCGAGACTGTCAGATAAGGCAGTCCGTATCAGTGATACTGAAAAGAACGTTATTTCATGTCAGAGTTATCTTTAACAAGAGAGCTTCATAAAAAATTAACATCATTTGTCCCGCCAATTTTAGCGAGGCGCGTCTGCCAGTCATCAATAAACGCAGGCTTGGAACTGTGGTAACATATTAGGATGTAAATCTGAATTTCGCAAAAGTGTGTCTAAACTTTCAGGTAGCCCTATAGTAGTGTATGAAAACTTTGTGTTAATTAAGCGGTTAAACTTTACCTCGTCGGGAGCGGCGTTAGATGTTAAGAGATAATTACACCCCCGCCACATTCATTTTGTTACTGGCGATTCGGTGGTACGTCTTAACTCCTTTGATTGCAAACAGCAAAATATATCTGTCACTGCTGCAAAACTTTGCTTTTGTATTATGCTTGTTATATGTTAAATTACTCTAATTATTTCAATGAACGAAGGAAAATGGACCTGGAGTCGGCATATTTCAAGTATTGAAGCCGGAGCCGGCATGTTTGACTAGGTTAAAACCAGAGCCGCACCCATGTTGAGTAGGGGGCAAATAATATATTTTTGCCTTGAATAAAAAAATGAAAGTCTGATTCGGGATCAGAGCCAAGGTCTAACAAAATCATAACTTCAAAGCGGGAGCCTAAAAATCTTTCTTTTACCTCACACACCTGTTTGGCGGGTAAATTCTACTCCGTGATTAACACCCTGGCTATCCTCGACACTCGCGATCAAGGTCAAGTTCAAGTTGAAGGTCTCGTCTCGATGTTACGCCCAGTATATTTCCCCGTGAGCTACACAGGTTACCTGCAGAAAACAACCGCAACGCCAGCCCAAGTATTTATGGGGGGTGGCGGACGATACTCGTCTCCGGACGACTTAATATTGGATGTACAGGCGGCGCTGACTTCCATCGCTGGAATATTGATGCTCCTCTGGGCCGGCCGAGCGCTCCAAGCCTCCACTTTATTTATTCCGTGGTCTTTTGCGCGCTTTTCAATCGCGCGATCTGCACCGAGGCCGTTTTTATTCTCCGGACGCTTTTGGGGGCTACGCTGCTCACCTCATCTGCGGGCGAAATTGAGGCTTAGGTTCGAGTTTCAGACCAATTATTTTGTTTACAGTGTTCGCTTGTTATGAGCGTAGCAGATATTAGCTTAACCCTTTATCGACAGGAAGGATCATACGGTCTCGTTTCACAGAGAAGCCGCTAGTTCTTTCGTGAAAAGCTGTATGCTGTCTTTTTGCGTGTATAAATAAGACTGCAGCGAGTTTTTGTAAGATGTTAAAGGACTTTTTATTATGTGTATATTGTGTGGTTATCGTACGATGCTAAATGCCGTTCTATTACAGAAATAATTTTGAAGCTACGGGGCTAATAAAGACACTGCGATGTTGGAGACTTCACATAGCACCAATGCGATGAGCAGCCTATTACGAACGTAACGCGGTATAGTTTAATTCTAAATATTCTAGTAAATAGACAAATCCTAGCAGAGCCGCTCTGAAGGCATTCATCAGGGAGTCAGTGCCCAATGGCCTAAACAGAGCTGCAATACCGCCATCGATTCCCTGCTACTTTTTCCATCGGGTGTTACGAGATTTACAAACTTGGGCAGTAGGCTGGGACATCCAAAATAAACGCTTTTTCCGAATACCAATCGCTTTAAAACTCAAGGAACTGAGGGTTAAAACTGTCCTGAAAACTAAGGGGTTTTGAAATACTTGGCATTCGAGAACAGGGATTTCTTTTTTCGTGATACTGCTTACTATCAAAGTTTGTGTCTCAATTTTTACACCCAGTATATGGGCCGTGATGAATGTTCCAAGGAAATGTCGGATTCAATGTTTTTACTTGAATCTTTTAATATTTATTTTAAGATACCTTTTCCAAAGCTGATGAGATTTTCCATGTTAAGCCAGCACCTTCTCTCAAGGGACATAGGATAGGCAATAGGGCTAGGTTTGTCTGCCGTATGCTATGGCGACTGGCATATCCAGGGGAACACTTTTAGGTTACCTCAGCTATTTATAATCTTTCGAGATTTCGGTCTTTCGAGCCCACTTTGCTTCCTCCAATATTTACATTCTCTTTGCTATCTCTTCTTTGTTATTTCTTCTTGGTTATTACTTCTTCCTCATTCTTAACTTGCCGTTTTTATGCGCATGGAATCCAAAATAGGAATATACTTCGTGCATAGATTCCCCGTTAGCTACATTCTACACCAAATGGGCTCTTCTTTTTCGATGCGACGTGGTCTGAATCACTAAAGCGCTGCAATCTAGACCACTGCCACTACAAATCCAACACCCACCGGCGTCTCATGAATAGAGCGCTTATAAAAATCGTCGTAGTTTCCATACTTGAGAAATATTCACCTTCCGTTTGCTTGCCACTTCTATAATATACTTAACCATTAAATTATTGCTAAACTATAAAAATGTAAATTACGTTAAAATTTTTGAGTTTTTTATGTGATAGAATTCCGGCGTCTCATGGGTTAAAACGGTGAAAAATCCTTTTTCCTAGACTGTATCCTTCATCGGATCGAAGGCTGACTGAGGCGAAAAAACCTCCCATCATCGCAGAGAGAGAAAGGCTCACACGGGAGTGGCCTCAGGCTTACATTCACTCGGGCGACCGTTGTTGGAGAGATTTCCCGGACGGCGATCATTTGAACTCCTGCAAGGGGACTTTGTGGACCCGTTAGCGGTGGCTTAGTCCCTCCGGAGCCATGAATCATGGTAGGCCGCAAAACATCACCAGAATCGCCCTCGATTTGCCGATATTCTGAAACCTTTTCCTCACAAAACGCGACTCCAGCTCTGAAAAGTCATGAACTTCAAAACCATGTTTAATTAATGCGCTACGAGCGATGCTTAGGTTCTTTACGGAGACTTTGAGGGAACTTTTAAGCCATCGACTGGCATGTTTATGGGCTTATTTTCTTGGGCTTAGATTAAAAACTCAGAACTTTCGGAATTTTGGGAAAGTTTCGAGTCATTCTTGTACTCTTTCCATATTTTATTTCATCGCCAGTGAAAATAAAGGAACGATAATGACTTTCATATGGAAAGCTGAGTCGATTAAACGGCAGGGTGAATTATGTCCACTTATTCCAGACAAATTCCTTAGACAATATTGAACTCGCAGCTTCTAATTTAAAACCTCACGAATGATGAAAATTTTATTGTTAAATGTGAGTCGTGAACTAAAAATTTATTCTTACCCCCTCACTCCTTGGATCAAATGAAGTATAAAAGTGTATGTTATGACAGACTTGTTGTAGGGGGAAGGATATTTTCGAAATTCCGTTCTGGCTTGTCACGCGTTAAGAAAATTTTGCGTATCAGAAGACAGATACGAAATGCTTTAATATCGATACTTATTTATTATATCATGAAACATGATATTTTAGTTCCTAGAAATTTGATGTTATTTCCCAACTCCTTGTAATTCAGAAAACGTAAATGCCCGTTATTTTTGTGCAACTTTGCTTAATTTTATTTATATTACATTTATCACCGGTATTTTACTGAAGAAAGGCAAATTTGAAAACTCATTGACCTCACTGCAAAAACCAAGTTCTACGCATTGAAGGGATTTTCTTTCATTTCCTTCACTTTTACAGTTTGAAAGCAGTTAGATATTATGGCTTAAGCTCACATGTACACGGGGGAAATTAGAATTTAGTTACCTGCGGCACGCGGGTTTTTAAAATTACAGTACTAACATCTTACGACGATTGGCGCTCTAAAATATGAATATTTTTACGTAATCGAACCTCCACAGGAGGCATTGGATAGGCAATTAGGTTAGGTTAGTTATATTTGTTTATCGTATGCTATGGGGACTGGCGACCTTAGAAGGGTACTGTTAGGTTACCTCGTGTATAGATAGGCCTTTTGGACTTCTATCTTTCGTGCCTACTTTAGTTTCTTCAACTTTTACACCTACTTCGCGATCTTTTATTCAACCCCCTAAGGAGGCATAAGATGAGTCATAGGATGAACAATTTGGGGTTCGTTAGGTTTGTCTGTCCTATACTATAGGGACTGGCGACCCCAGGAAGCCTCTTTTAGGTTTCCTCAGCTAAAACTAGGCCTTCGGGATTTCTATCTTTCGTGCCCACTTTGCTTCTTACCATTATTATGCCTTCCTCGATGATTATACCTTATCTTTTCTTCCTCTTCCTTCTTAACTTGTCTCTATGCGCAGGAGATGCTGTGTGAGAACACACTGTGCGTAGATTCCTCGTTTCCAAAGTCCACACAAAATGGCGCTTTTTCTTCACTCTCGTTGGGTCTCATTTCATGTTGGAAGACTTCGGAAGAAACACAAAATATGCAAACATAACTGCACTGCATGCGCCGACTTCTGCACACGGGTCGTAAAGAGTTTATTAACACTTTGACAGCGGTGCGGTACACGCAACTGTCTAACCTAACCAAACCTATCCAGGGCAGGAAAATGTATGAATTTGAATTTTCATGAAACTCATCTCCATTGCTCAAATATGCTGGTCTAGAGTAGAAGAAAAATTAATTCGACTGTCAAATTTGTAAAAACAAAGTCCTTTATTGTGAAATTCACAAAGAAATTATTTGTCGACATGAAATTTTTTCTGGATGGAGTATCGCAGTCAAAGCTTGAAAGCCTCATCAACTGGCCGGCATAGGTAGAGGCGACGCCAGTTGCTTCGACGAAAATATTTTCCCCGCTCAAATTTGATTAGTTCATGTCACGTTCAAAGTCCATCAAACGCTTTTTCCCAAGATGGGCCTGTTTCGATCCAGCATCGCAGTATCAGCTGACGAAAGCAAACAGGCCTGGGGAATGAATTTTATCTTCGAGGATAAAGAGAGATAGAAGGGAAAAAAGGAAAAAACTTTGTTCTAACAGGATTGACGGATGCGTAGAGTACAGCGGATTGTTTTTTTCAATCCCTTATAAATTCTTGCAAAAAGTTGTTGGTGTGGAGTAACATATTATTGTCTGTTAAATGCCTCATGAATAGTAGCAGGGCATCTAAGTGCGATGGGGAATATGGGGTTTTTAGCTTCCATCCCTAAGTGAGGTACTCCGCAACTCCATGAAAATCTGCCAGCACAACCAGGAGTTGAACCTGAGACCTCATCTCTAGGAGCGAATCGCGCTACCGGCTGCTCTATTGAGCCCCCAGCTCAGTGCGGATGTGAATGGCTGGCAAAATTTGGACCTACGAACTCCAGAAGGGGTCCTGGGTAATGCTGGACTTCAGCCTCAGCAACCTACGCTGCCGAATACCTAAAATTTATTGTTCAAAATACATAATGAATTGTAGTGCTATAAATACATACTTCTGAGATAAGAAAGAAAAGACCAAGATTCAACAACAAGTCTGGTTTTGTGGAATACATCATCAGTGATTGTCCCCTAAAAAGCTAAAAATACGTCATGTAAATTATAAAACAAATTGAAGTGGTAGCAATACATATATCTGAGATAAGAGAGCAAAGACTATAATACAACAACCAGTGTAGTTTTAAAATATATCATCAGTGATTGTCTCCAGAACAAAAGCTAAAAACCTTTAAAGTGATTCACAAAGGAAATTGTAGTGATAATAAATAGTTGCGCCAAGACTCGATGTGGCAAGACAGCAGTGGCACCAGGTGGGTTCTCGCTCGAGAAATGCGCAGCAAGGTTCGGTTTTCAAAAAATGTTCGCTATAGGATACAGTATCGAGATGAGCTTCAGTACGAAGAAGATTACTCCTACGTGTAATATTCCCATAAATTTCCAAGACGATTGGCACATAAAGTTACATCACTTAACGTGTTATGTTTTGATTGCTAATGTGTCATGATTTACTGTCAGTGTTGAAAATGTCATATGCTAGCCAATGAAACGCCATATATTCCTTGTAACAACGTGTAATGTATTCCTTGAAACATGGAGGTGTCACGTGCAGCGTTGCCTGGAGTTCTGATGTCGTCACCTGAAGTTTGTGGCCGCTAATTACTCAACAAGGCAGGGATTTGAGATCGTGCTTAGAGTTTCCTACAACAGGCAATGAAAGAAGTCTGTGGAGATTTCTAAGTTGGCTTTGTTACAAAAATGAGAGCCACTAAAGAAAAATAGCACTTAATTTTAGCCTGCTGCTCGTTCTTAACTCGCGGCAACAATGCAGTTGAGTTCGTAAGGGGCGCAGCACCGGAGAAACCGAGCGTCAATATTCGTAGGGCGACCTGTCTCAGCAAACGTCTAGAATCACAGTGAAAGTTCTTAGCGCTAATTTCAGCGCAACCGCTTGACACCTTATCTTATTCTGCTGCTCTGCAGTGGACATAGCTGCATGCTTGTCCACTGCAGGAATGTTTAGATCTTGTCAACGAAATTTTTGTGGTCGGTATTTTCGAACAATTTAGAATTATTGAAATTTGGAACATTCCAATGAGAAAGGTCCGGGTGAGTCACCAGAAGGTAAATGAACCTCTGTGTAAAGAAAAACGGAGGCAAAATGCATAATAGCAAAATGTTCTAAGAAAGTGGGGACTATATTATTTGTCAACGTAATTGCCATGCTTTGATATCATGTAGTCTTTTGTTCATGGAATCTGTTAATTGACGCCCTTGAGCAACCGCTATGAACCCAGTGACACCTTTGATCTTCTCTCACGTGATCTTCTTTGATGTATACCAGGCACGTCCCTTATGACCCTTTCGTTTCAACATGGTCAAGAGTTGTCCTAAGGGGTTCAGGTCGGGCGAAGCAGGGGACCAAATCACAAGATATTTAATGAAATGGTAGCTTCAGCTGAATGCGTTGTAACATTACTCACGCACAAATAAAATTTAGTGCCTAGAATTTTGAGCTGTTACCTACATTTGGGAAGTTGAATCTAAGTATGAAATCAGTTTTTCTCAACCAGGTTTACTTTTTCGATCATGGCTTTTAAATTAGCTTCGGACGCTTCATGCATCAAGATAACACATGGGCACCACGTCAGGTCTATAAAACTTGTAGAGGGCATTTACGAAACTGGACTACTGGCAAGAGAAAAAGTTTGAAATTGGTGTCCCGATGGCTTGGAGACTAAAACCCAGTTCGATAACTGTTATTTTTGTTTAGTAAAGGTTACTCGAATCAATCGAAACGACCGCAATAAGGACTTGAACTGATTTAGTATTTGCAGGACGCGTAGTGCCTCACTCAGAGGAGGTGCAGATCGTAACGTTTTGCCAGCAGCTGCCAGAGCTTGCTGAAGACGAGAGATGTCCCCTTCACCGCCATTTTGATACTAATGAAAGTGACAGTGATAATAAGGGGATGTCATCAATTCCTCAATCCTTCAAGCAGGATTAGTTGAATAATCTCACCAGAGACCCTGTCAAAAGAAGCATCTGAATTGTTGGTTTCCAGGTTGAAGGACAAACATTTACTGGAACGAGCATCCAAAATTGCCTTTTACCGCTCTAGAAAAAAGGGTCTGTTACCCTTCTTCATTGAAGAAGACAATCTTGTATTTTGCAGTGAAACTGGAGGACTCGTGGAAAAAATGGGTATTCTTGACTATTTTCCTGACGATTGGCGTCTACCTATTGACAGCTCAAAGCAAAATTTGAAATGAATTCTTCCACGCAATAACACACATAGTTCAATAGCAATTGCTCTCTGAACGAAGTGATAAAAGAATATAACGCCATAGCTTTGGTGTTCAAGACGATAAAGCGTCATGAGCTTCAATGGCTGATTTGGGTGGACTTGAAAATGGTAAACTTTCTCCTTGGACAGCAAAGTTGCCCACCAAATATTCTTGCTTCTCGTGCCTCTGGGAAAGCAGAGACAAAACGCGCCACTAAGTTAGAAAATAGTGGCGTAAGAGAGTCGACATGGGTGTTGGAGAAAAGAATGTCATTAACGACCTCTTATTTGTACAAGAGATAATTATCTTCTCCCCACTGCATGCCAAGCTCAGCCTGCTGACGCAGTTAGTAAAAGCTCTTGATAACGACAAATCATGCTTTGGATATGGGAGAAAAAATACCTCGGTTCAGTACGGAAACTTAAAGCTGGAATTTTTGACGCCCCACAATTAAAGCAAATCATTAAGGATCCTGCCTGCCTGAATTCGATGAATGAGGCTGAGCCAAAAGCTTGAACTTCATTTGTTGCACTTGTCGGAAATTTTCTGGGCTAACGCAAAGCTGAAAACTCCGTTGAAATGGTAAATTAGATACCTCACATTTTCAAATCCCTTGGGTGCAACACGAGTGTCAAGAGGCAATGTTTATACAACCACTTAGACCGTTTTTCTGAAAATTTAAGTGCCACCCATGAGGAACAAGGGACAGATTCCTCCAGAATATTAACACTATGAGTACCGCTACCGATGAAGGAGGGATTGGAGCATGATGGCGAATTACTGCTGGAGCTCAAAAAGGGACTGTTCCAAAATAAGTTCATGAATAACGCTGAAAAAGTTTCCGTAGTGTTCAGTGAGTAGTCGGTTTTATCGATGATTTTTTCTGAATCTATCTGTGTAATAATATTTGTAATATAGATTGTATAATTCTGTGTTTAGTTTTTATCGGATGCGTGGACTGGACTCAAAATAATGTAACATGCATACATTTTCACGAAAATGTAACATGCATACATTTTCACGAAAATGTAACATCTTAGAAATTTGAGTTCCCAGGAAAAAATAAATGCCATTTTTGGATTCAGGGCATCGAATTCATACGAAATCGGCCTCAAATACCCCAGGACCAAAACAACTGTTGCAATTACCATGCATAAAAATCAGGTGACGTTTGCGTGCAAGGGGCAGGTCATCTAACCATGGCAACGAGTGTTTATCCTGAAGCCAGGCGTAAGTTTTGTTAGTGGTCTTAACACCTTCTGGCACTCCAAATTATCCTACGAGCTCGTTACCAACTATCCCTGCTCAAAATGTTTGCCCCCAACCACCACCACCTTGTTGACGCCGACAGCGCTGGGACGAGAGGCTCCATGAGGTATCCACACTGTAATTTATCCGTCGGAACCTCCCACCGTAACTCGGGCCTCATCCGTAAAATGGACGTGGCAAAAATTTATATCACGTACCTTTTAGCCCAGATGATAAAACCGCCTTGTGCGATGTGTTTAGGATGGGCGCGGCGATAGAATTCACGCTCTTTGTCACTCTTTTGAGAACCCTGCACCGGAGTTTCTGGAGACAGGTCCTAGCCCAGCACCTCCAAATATCGGAGCACATGTCGCTTCAGGGCGGATCATTACCTGACTACGTAATTTCCACATACCACTCTCATTCATATTTCTTTTTTTCATTGCCTTGGTGATGGAGTTTTTTTACATACGACTTTAATGTTCTTGAATCCCTCCTAATTTCTATGGCTATGCCCACCACAAGGACTCCATTTACAAAGCCTTGGACAATGGGGGCTTCCTCTTCAGCTGTCCAACGTTGCTTCCTTGGCATATTCTCACACCTGTAATAAAACGCTGCCCATTAGAAATTAGAGAATTATGTATTAATTGCAATAACTTCGTACATGTCCTCTGACCAGTGAAAATTGTTCGAAAATAAAAATGACGATTTTTCAATGCCTTGTGAACCGATTTCTAATTTTTTACAGAAAATCTGCCTTCTTTGGGAACGACATGGGTAAAAGTTGGGTGTTAAAGCAAAAATTAGATCTTAAAGCAAAAGTTAGTATTTGAAGCAAAATCATTTATTTAAATAATTCAATTTCGACCGACCGAAGGTTATAACTTTTAATGAAAACAGCCAAAGTTTTATCTTTGTTATTGTAAATAAAGAATGAACACACAAAATATAAGGACCAATTTAAAGTATGTTGAACTAACAGGTGCAATAACATGATTACATTGATTGAACAATTTCATTATTTACCCATTTGAGTGCCATGGAATTTTATTATATCAGAAGTTTCGTATTCATACAATCGGTCAGCGTCTTGATAGTAGCAAGTGAGACTGCCCTTACGTCAGTATTAATGGCATCCAATAAGTCTGTTTTCGATGGAAGTCAATAGCGTCTCGTTTGATTTTAGTCCAAATGTTTTCAATCGGATTTAAATCTGGGGAACATGGCCACCAGGTCATCAACTTTTCATCTTGGATGCCCAAACTGAGTAAAAATGCTTGGGTGGCATGAGTAGAATGAGAGGGAGCGTTGTCATGCATGAATACGAAGTCCCTTATTAGCGAAAGAGGTACGTCATCGAACCAAGGCACCAAAGTTTCTTTCAGGATTTTGCAATAGGCAGCAAATGTCATTTTTACTTTTTTGAGTACTCTGATACGACCAACTAGTCTATGTCCCGTGATGCTTGCCCATGGCATATGACTCCTCCACCCGGTTGTTGACGCCTCAAACAGTATTGACACTCTCCCGGAAGACACCCAACTTCTTGTCCAGCCGTCAAAATTTTGTGTATTAACGTAGCGGTATTTTCAGTGAAACTTTCACGGAAGCTATGGTCTTATGATAAAATATCCCCTTAGGAGACACAGGATAGGGCATAGGCAATAGGTTTGGATTAGTTAGGCATGTGTATTTCATTGCTATAAAAAACATATAATGACATTCACACCAGTCTGGTTTCGTAAAATTACATCATCAGTGAATGTCATCTGAAACGGTAAAATACACATGCCACAATCTGAAATGGACTTCTTATGTAAATTACATTATGTATTTTACCGTTTCAGATGACATTCACTGATGACGTAACTTTGCGAAACCAGACTGGTATGAATGTCAATATATGTTTTTATAGCAACGATCGTGTTTCTCTTAATACTCAGGGTTAGATTCCCTACCAATAAACCAAATTCTGTGTATTTCATGCTTTGAGGACTAGCATCTCCAGGGGGACACTGTTTGGCTACATAAACGTTAGTGAGACCTTCGGGACTTCTATTTCTCATGCCCACTTCACTTCGTTTTATTTTCATGCCCTTTTCGCAGACGATTTTTTATTTTTTATTCCTCTTCTTCTCAACTTGCTGCTTCTATATGCGGACAATCCTGTGGAGGAACACACCTGGTGTATAGATCCCCCGTTCTTTTAAGTCCATACTGAATGGTCTCCTCTTTTACGGTGCGAGATAGTCTGAGTTACTCAAGTGCTGCTATCCTTACTACTGTTACTAGTATTACTGTGGTCCCAAGAACTGCATTCGTTGTTGATTTTAGTACGTCAGATCGACCAGCTGCGGTGAAAATCGACTTGTTTGATTGTCCAAATCTTCTTCGGAGCTGACGTCTAATATTCTTCAAATCCCTGACAGAGACCGTCTCTTCCTTGATGATGAGTCCTGCTGGAATCTTTTCATTTCGCCATGACGACCTATTTCTTGAGCTATGATACCAGACGAGATACTTTTAACAGATTTCTTGATTATAATTTCATTTTTCTCATCGTCAGTTAGAGCTTTTTGACGCTTTGTTGTTGTTGTAAATATAAAAAGTTATTATAGCCGGTCTCTAGAAAAACTAAAAAAGGAAATTTACCGTGAATAACCATGTACAGCACAACTAAATAAATTTAACGATTTTGCCGTAACGCTCAAGATTTCTGTAAATATTTGTCGAAATTAATTCACAGGAAGTTGAGAAATTTTTATTTTTATTTTCAATTTATCATTTGCTTGTTGAAATGTATTACATCAATCGTCTTGAAAATTTATAGGCTTTTTACCCTTAGTCGGGACTTTTACCTTGAAGGTCACTTTAATACTGCATTTTATACTAGAAGTATTTTGGAAAACCGAACTTGCAATAAAGAGAAACACTCAGTTTATAATTCGCTTGTACATATATGTGTGATAGAGTATGTACTCACTAGAACATTTTCTTCGTATCGATTTCGCATACCAACATGCCAGTATATTTCTTGTTAGTATATGTATATACACGCGGGTATATTTTCCTCGTATATTATAGGTGTACACCCATACCGGTATATTTTTGATAGTGTATCTAGACGCACGTATACTTCCATCGTTATTTTAGCTCACAACAGAGCTATTTCTTAAATCTGATCTTATTTCTTCTGCGCAAGAGTTTACGAGTATCGAGCGCCTAGTCTGGCCACGCTAGTTTAGGGTGTGGGGGTCTCTTTGTGATGATGGGCTGCTGTTGTGGACTGCCGCTGTGGACTGCCGCTGTGGACTGCCGCTGTGGACTGCCGCTGTGGACTGCTCAGCCGATGCTGAAGGAGACAGCTAGGTGCAATGGGTAAGCATATCATCTTTTCGCCAACGCGGTGCCCGAGTTTGCACTTCTTCGGAAGCAATCCATCACGGCGTAATTGCCGCGCCGCCAAAACACCGCCAAAACTAAAGCATTTCGCTCGGCCAACGCTCAGGTGAGTTGGTGGAACAATGCTCTTACCCGCCCCTCATCGCTCAGCTGCCTCATTTTGGGCTGGGGTGTGCAGCCGCGGCTAAAGTCACGCCGTAAATGTGCAGCGGGACTTTAGCCAAGCCAATGACAATGTATGTTATGAATTATTCATTGTTAGAGTTATTTAAGGAAATGCTATATTTTTGATGCTCAGTGATGTTTTTCAATGTATATTTTTACTTATTTCGTTAGTTTTGCTGTTTCATTTCTTCAGAAACTGCTATCAAACGGATTTCTCGAACTGTCCAAACACTGACCTCACCTCCGCTTGTGCGCTGCCATAAAAGTCATGCCTTTATTAATACCAACACGTTTTCCCAATGGGCTTGCAATGCCTTACAACCACTGACGCATGAGGGATGTGAAGTTTAAGCTTCCTTTTCCAAAGAGTAGCACTCCGTGGTAAGGTGAAAATCAGTGCCTGAGCCGGGAGTCGAACCCTTACTTCCGAGCTGGAGGCTATCGCATTAACCAGTGCACTGTCTAATACTTATTTTCCAAAATCGAATGATTTTCTCATGATGGCATAAAACTGTGATGTGTTATATATGTCTCTTTACAAATGCTTCGCTTATATTACTTGATGCATAATGATGAGCTTCATAAATTTTGCCTCCAATGTGGCGCTTTAAATGCCTTGCCGTAAAACAGCTGTTCTAGACGTCTTGCCATCAACACATTCACGGCCACCCTGAGAGCTAGTTTCGTTTTGACACACCATCATATAATTGCTCTTATGAATAAGCGTTGAAATTGAAATTTTTCATATCATGCTGGTTCTACGACGGGAAAGCCCTTACAGCCCATACATAATCAACGCAGACGCTCATGTACGTCAGAGGCATCAGCTAATGAGAGCAATCAGACGTACCTGAGTAGCAGTAGAGCTGAAATTCAAGTAGTAAAATACCGCATGACTCACGTGTGCGTCAAGAGGCAGCGAGCGTCTAAAACGGCTGTTCTGGAAGTACATACTTGTAGATGTAAATTGTTGATGTGCATTAGAGACTCACGTTACAGATGTACATTGTAAACTTATATTACAGATGAGGATTGCAGATATTCATTGCGATGTAGATATAAATTGCAGATATTCATTGCGTTGTAGATATGAATGGCAGATATTCATTGCGTTGTAGATATGCTTTGCGGATGAGCATTGCAGATATTCATTGCGTTGTAGATATGCATTGCAGATGTGCATTGCGTTGTAGATATGCATTGCAGATGTGCATTGCGTTATAGATATGTATTGCAGATGTGCGTTGCAGATGTGCGTTGCAGATGTGTATTGCAGTTTTAGATTCTAGACGTAGTGTACTTTCTAGCTGTGCATGTTACGCGTACGTTCTAGATGTCCCTATTACGTGTACATTCTAGATGCACAACTCAACGTACGTGCAGTGTACAGTTCTTTACCTTGTTTAAAATAACCTGCTGCCACGTTTCTGGCATTATGATGCTGATAAGATTTGGGTGGGTCTGTAAACGCAAAAATTTACAATTTTCGGATACAAGTTCAGCATTCGCCCCCGATGTTATAGTTGTCTGTCGTCCCTATCAAATCACCAGAAGAAATGAATTTTTCATCACAAACAGACAGAAGTCTGCCGCGAATTTATTTCGAATTATCTTAGCGATTGCCGCAGCGATGTTTTGTCGCGTCAACGAACCTTTTTCCAACGGACTAGAGAATGACTGGCGCATCTGAATACGTCTGACTCGGTCGATCTCGGAGCGCCCATTTCAAACATTTAAATTACAGTGGCGTCCAAAATTGAGGAAGAGAAAGAAAAACTACTACGATATTTCCGTTGTTAGTGTAGCAAATTTTCTCAATTTCATGTGATGGAAAGCCAATCTTTATTCCCGAGCATTTCGCATATTTTCAGGTTTGATGATAATAAGCAAAGGAAATTTTGACATATGTATTGCTTTTTAAGGGTCCAAAATTAAAGAAAAATTACAAAAAAATGCATGTTAATCTCCATTCATCTAGTTTTCTAATAAAACAATGTGAAGGTTAAGAGTGTGATAGTCTATAATCAACGCAGTGCTCTAACCATGTGTAAACGAGATGCTTTTTTGGATGCCGCCGTTAAATGTGAAATTGTGAAGCTAAAAAAAGATAATCACACAATTGAAAAAATTTCAGTTAAGGCAAACTGTCAGGAAAGTGTCATCAGCAGAGTTTTAACGTCATACAATAACACTGGCAGGAGCAATAGTGAGAAGAAACCTGGACTGCCTCGGAAGACTACAGCTAAAGAGGACAGAATGATGCGACGCATTGCGCTGAAAGATCGCTTCCAAACAGCAGGTGGGAGCTCTAAACAAGTTAGAGATGAAATTAAGGTTTCCAGACAAACTCTCCGGATGCTTAAATACAATTGGACTTTTCGCTCGGAGTCCTCACAAGAAGACTTTAGTTTTAGTTAGTAAAAAAAGCAGGAAGATTGGTATCTGCCAAAAAACATGTGCTTTGGTCAGAAAATCACTGGTGCAAAGTTTTCTTTAAGGAAAAATCGAAGTTCAGTGGTTTTAGAAGTGATAGAGAGCAAAATGTAAGATGGAGAAGAGGCCAAACTTTCAATGAAAACTACATCAAGAAGACTGTTAAATTCGGTGGAGGCAGCGTTATGGTATTCGAAATGATTCCTGGACAAGGTACGTTCCCTCTTGTGGGTTTAAATGTAAGAGTAATGTTGGGATATATAAGAACTTGTTAGAAAACCATATTGTTACAGTGTTACGAAATTGTGATATTGATAACCTGTTCGGCCCCCTGCCGTAAGGCCGAGCTTGTATTAGACTATCTTAAGAAGTAAAAAATAGAAATCATGGACTAGCATGTTCAAAGTCCAGATATGAACCCATAGAAAACTTATTGAAAATTTGAGGGCAAAAAGTTATGGACAGGAATCTGTCAAATGTTGAAGGTTTGTGGCTTAAACTACAGGAAGAGTGGGCAAATTTTACAGTTACAGACTGCCAAAGGTTGGTGAAATCCTGTGTGAGATGCTTAGCAGTTTTTTGAAAGAGAGGTTTACATGGTAAATAATAGATAATAAATGATTACTAATTACATATTTTCCCTTAATTTGTTCAACTTGTAATTAGTTCTCTAATTTTAGACACTTCTAAAACAATACATATTTCATAACTTCCTTTGCTTATTTTCATACGACCTGAAAATGTACAAAATAATCGAAAATCAATATTGTTTATGAATGAAAATTTGCTACACTAACCACAGAAGTATCGTAGTCCTCGTTTTTGCTCCTTAATTTTTGACGCTACTGTAGTTATTCATTTTGGGTAGGTGAGTATTTCAGGCTTTTTTAAACAATGTGCGATGTTGCCAGCAGGTCCAGCATTGCCGGACCTCTTCCCCCGTCGTTTTAGTCCGTTGATGACGCAAGCGTCGACTGCATTTCTGTATGTCCCTCATCCCACTGCAGGTCGAGCCGTTTGAAGAAACATCAAGGGCTCAGCGTCACTTGCATAACCTGGAAAGAAACATGGTATCCATTCAGGTCACTGTGCCGAAGCACAATTCTTTCCCCCCGGAGCACAATCACCTTCCCATGAAGCACAATCACCTTCCCATGAAGCACAATCACCATCCCATGAAACACAATCCCCTTCCCATGAAGCACAATCACCTTCCCATGAAGCACAATCACCTTCCCATGAAGCACAATCACTTTCCCATGAAGCACAATCACCTTCTCGCGAAGCACAATCACCTTCTCGCGAAGCACAATCACCTTCTCGCGAAGCACAATCACCTTCTCGCGAAGCACGATCACCTTCTCGCGAAGCACAATCACCTTCTCGCGAAGCACAATCACCTTCTCGCGAAGCACAATCACCTTCTCGCAAAGGACAATCACCTTCTCGCAAAGGACATTCACCTTCTCGCAAAGGACATTCACCTTCTCGCAAAGAACATTCACCTTACCGCCAAGGACAATCACTTTCTCTCGAAACACAATCATTTTCCCTCGAAACACAATCATTTTCCCTCGAAGGACAATCACTTTTCCTCGAAGGACAATCACTTTCCCTCGAAGGACAATCACTTTCCCTCGAAGGACAATCACTTTATCTCGAAGGACAATCACTTTATCTCGAAGGACAATCACTTTATCTCGAAGGACAATCACTTTCCCTCGAAGGACAATCGCTTTCCTTCGAAGGACAATCGCTTTCCCTCGAAGGACAATCACCTTCCCACGCCTCACAATCACCTACTTGTAATGATAATTTGGTTTTAGGCGTATCAGAGAAAGATCGTCTTTTCGTATTACTGGGAAAATTGTTAACACATTAAACCTAAGATATCCGCCCTCTTTCCCCGCAAAAAATTGGATGAGAAGAGTTCCCACTCAAAAAACGCTCAAAAATATTGCTCCCCAAAACGCACGTCAACTTGGTCAGCCCTCGGGAGAACAGATAGGTTCCGTGAAGTTGATCTTTTGGTCCCTCGAAGTTATTGGTTTGCACAAAAGGTGCGCAGGTGTGAACTATAGGGCTGCACGGGAATATCGCAACAAGGCGCTGTCCATATCAGAAAGAATTAGCATACAGGGTGCAAGGGCTGCTTGAGAACATGTCGTTTCTAGTTCATTACAGATTTTAATCATTTATGATTTTTTTTTTCAAAAAATCCATTTAAGTTAAGATGTCAACCCAAGAAGTGGAAAGACATGAAGTCATAGTTGGTTTAACTGCACCTGTGATGGTTTAGGAGTTGTGAGTAGTCAAGGTCATGTCAGGCCGCCTTAATTTTTCCAAAGGGTCCTAAGGTTAAGACTACTGGATACATTGATGTTTTAAAAACGGTTGTTAAGCCCTGAACAGAGTATCCAATGGAAATCCGTACGTCTTTCACCAAGACTAGGCACCTTCTCATAAAGCCATAATAACCCAAGATTGACTATCGGAGAATTTTTACGATCGTATGACTTCCAATTCGTGATCGTAATTTGTGACTCCCAAACTTGCCATTATAAAGTCTATGCGTGAAGCGTTGTTGAAAGAGAGACTAATTGATATCCTCATGGTACAACAGCTTCACTGAAGGCCGCCAGTGATGTTCGAAATGAATAAAGATATCTTATTTCAGCTCGTCAACTGTTTCAGACCAGTATAAAAGCAGTCATTGAAATCTAAGGTGTGTTCATCAAAGATTTTGATAAAGCAGGATCATCAAGGATATTTGTGCAAATTTGATTTAAATCTATACACTTTTCACTAAAATGTCATTGTTTATTTAACATACTAAAAATTTCATAGCCCTCGCACCCTGTGTATCGCAGAGCAGCGGGCACGTCGTTACGCACACAGGCGTGTAAGTGATCACGATTAGAGGAAAAGTCGAGCTAGGGTGTAGAAGAAACGAATACATCGTTTAGTCAGCCAATACAAAGGTAGAAAAAGAGAGCACCAAATATTAAGGGGAGGGGGCAATTTCCAAAGAAAAGATTTCGAAAGACTCGATAGGAAGGAGGGATTGAACAAGCATCTCTAGAGGGGGCTGAAGCCCAGGCTCCGATCCGAAATGAGCGGCAGACCAGTCTTGTGCATGTGACTTTATCCGAGTGTAGTTATATTGTTTACCAGAGATTTGGATACTCGGATCAGGTAAAGAAGAGCGGACTGAACTTCTCCTCGAAAACAAGTAGCAGGTTGCAGACGTGCGAGTAGCCTGTAACTCATTGCATATTACCCTACCTTGCGGCAGTTCATTTCTCTACCGTGGGTCGGCCGTTTTGCCGCTCAGTTCACCGCACCGCTTCTCAACATCCACAATTTCGGGTACCCTTGGAAGAACCACTTGGTGCCGCTCAAAAAAAAAACATTAAGCATGAGCTTTCAGCTTCTTATATTCCCACGAGTCTTCAGACGAATATCAAAATTAATGCGCTTGGCCTGAAATTACTAAGACCCGAAACACACCGTCACCTGAAGTCATCATCATTGTATCGTTTCCTCAGAACACTTTTACGTCTTCTGCATAGCAAATTAATGAGAAATTTACCAGACTGCTTCACCTGGAGTACTGAAGTATAACAAAATTCCAAGACGTCGTGCAGTCACATGAATACAGTAGAGAACGTCGCCATTTGTGCGAAAAGTATGAGAGAAGAAACCATCGTCTTTGAACGGTTGCATCTGGAGCCACTCGTGCGTAGCTTACATTGCGATTCATTTGAGAAGTCAGAAGAGTTCCTGCCGCCGCGATGCACCGCGTCTGCCTTCTGCATCCATCCCCAAGGAGGCACTGTTAGGTTACCTCAGCTATAGCTAAGCCTTCGGAACTTCTATCTTTCGTGCCCACTTTACTTTTTTCTCTTCCATACCTTCTTCGGTGATTACTCGTTCTTCTTCTTCGGTGATTATTCGTTCTTCTTCTTCGGTGATTATTCGTTCTCTTTCCTTCTTCCTCCTTCTTAACTTGTTGTTTCTATGTGCAGGGGATCTTGTGTGGGAACACAACTTATGCATAGATTCTCCGTTCTCCCAAGTCCATACTAAATCGTCCCTACTCTTTCGGTGCGAGACAGGCTGAGTTACTGAAGCGCTGCTATCCTTGCTACTACTGCTACTTCTGCACCCCATGCGCGATGTGACCGCTGCAGGAAGTCACAGCTCTAACATCGGCGGCCAAGCAGCAGACAGAAGTCTCAATGCTAAAGTGTTTCTATATAACACTTCAGTGAGTGCGGAATGCCGTAACTGCATCTGACTGTGAAACACATTATATGCTAGAGCGCCTCCCACAACTCTCGCGGCGTTTGGCGTGAATTGTGTTACTGTTAGGCAAATTGCGCTTTAATAAAATTTTAGAAATATAGTAAGGAAATTCCTTAATGCAGGAGCGTGTGTTATGGAGATGCACTGCGACGGCGGGAGTATCGTGAGTCAAGGTACACTGGTTCATGTTTTCTGTGTTGTTCGATGTATTTTCCATGAAATTACCTTTTTTAACTCTTCATGCTTTGTGACGTCTGCCAGCGATTCATTTTACCAGTTCCGTAATCATCAACATTACTTGTGCACTAATTCGTTTATTTCTCGCAGAGCATGTCTCGCGTTCCACATGGTTCCTGGATTTTGAGATTTTGATTTCACTTGACATGGTGATAAATAATTAATTTGATGTGTTAATTGTGATCTGCGTTCTGCACCCCTCCTCTGCAGGTTAATGGGTATACGAATATATTTTTGTGGGAGGGCCGTGGGTTCATTTTTTTATGTAGTAAAACTTGCCGTGATTCGTTCAATAATTTCAATTTTCATATATCTCGCTCATTGTCCATTCAGTATTTATGTCATTTACTAATCGCGTTGATGCAATTATGATTTTTCATCTTTGGTACTCAATTAGGCTTGTAATTGTGTCATAATTTATCAATTCAATTCCCATTTTATGTACGACGAACATTCAATTTGCCATTCCCACGAAGCGCGACCACCTTCCCACGAAGCGCGACCACCTTCCCATGAAGCCCGACCACCTTCCCACGAAGCCCGACCACCTTCCCATGAAGCCCGACCACCTTCCCACGAAGCCCGACCACCTTCCCATGAAGCCCGACCACGTAACCGCCAAGCTTCTCTGAGTACAGTACGAGTACAGAACAGGATGCGGCAAAACGGTCCGACACTTGCACACAAGTATGTTGGTCAAATAAAAGAGAAAAAACAAAGAATAAACCAAATGGTATCTCTGACCTAAAGCAAAGAGAAAAATATTGTGGACACATTTGGCGAATGGAAATATCCTTGTTTATTATGTATTTCATTTCAATTTCACTAACCTTAGATACCTTAGAGATGTTTGGGCCTTCACGCCGGGCCACACTGGGGTGCCGCCGCTTTGTGTGCATGGTGTGC
>VOMN01055199.1:0-11883 GCA_014899125.1 Orchestia grillus
GAAAACGGAAAAACAAAAATTTCGCTCATTTTTAACATGCTGGTGGTTCTGAATTTAATCATTCGAAGATTTTAAAACTTTGCTACCGATACTTTTTCGGCACCTGTATTTTTATTTCAATTGTTAATTGAACATTTCAAATAAATTGTTGTTCATTAAACTTTACCTAATGTGTTGATTTTGCCCTCTCTTATGTAGGACTCGTTTTCCAAAATATATTTAATTATGAGAAATGTAAATTATTTGGTACCTTACGAATACTTATTTGACCCATTGTAGTTCTTCAGTCTGTGGATGCGACCGACTTTTCTCTAAAAGGTTATTTAGGATTCGAATTTGAAAAGGAAAACGCTTCTTGTGTCGTTCGTGCTCTAAAATGGAAGTATTCGTGGTGGGAATTGGTTCATGGCTTACATGAATAAGTATGAAGTGGGCGACTTTGATCGCAGTGTAACTCGCCTCTGAGATTTATTTCACTTGTCTGAATCACATTGCGCTGTTCAATGCGGGCTGAGTTGGTAGCAGCTATTGTTGTTGCCTAATGGTATTAGTTTTGAATTGATTTTTTCCCTGAGTTTTCTTCATTTATGTCAAAATTTAATAATCGGAAAAGCCCAAGCAATTTTTTGGTATTTGTAAATCATTCGTAATTCAAGTCAATTAGCCTCAATCACAAAGGTCAATGGTTCTACTAGAGCAAGTTTACTTCCAGCTCTTGTTGTTCTTGTAAACTCTAGTAGTTGTTGTTCATTTAACTACTGGTTTGGTTTACGTTATATCTCGTGTGTTATTTTGACAATGCTGCATGTTTTTAACTGATCGATTTCTTGCTTGTGCAATTTATTACACTAGCATGCAAAAATGAAATTTACGATTGCGTGGTTCCTGCAATTTCGATTCATAGTTTTGAATGAAACTAACCGCTTGGTTTTAGGGGCACCTTTGCTCTTGTACTTCATAGGTTTCTGTGGCAAATCGTTGCCAATACGCAAAATTTCTGTATTGCCGTCGAAAGCTATTGGAAGAAACTTTTATGTGTTGAAAAGCCATAACTTCGCGTGCACGGATCTCCAAATGTACTAGCCCGTACAGTTCGTTGTTACATAGCACGACGTTGGTGTTTCATACGAACGTCTCTCCTGGTGGTGGTAGTGGTGGTAGTATTGGTGCTTGTGTGGCATTGTTTCATAATTTCCATTCATCGTGGTGAGGGCCGAAGTTTGTCCTGTTCGTACGGTTTAATTAGGCGGCCTCCTGAGATCTTGTGTTGTGTTGGAGAAGGTGAAAGTCCGCATGTACTCAGTTCCGTTGCCGTCGCTCGTACTTTCAGTTGCATAATGCCGTGTTGGTATCATCTGAAGCTCCATCGGTGCTCAATTCACGAGGAGAGGCCATGCTTCACGATGAGTGTCTCGATAAAGTAGCATGAGGCATTAAATGCTCCGCGGTTTTATTTCTATGACTGGGATTGCTTTATTGCATTTGTCTACAACGCTGAATGGTATTCCTATTGTTGTTACGAATTTTTTTAGCTATGCTACTTTGCAATTTGTCATATGGGATGCGGTATTTTTCTCATTATTCTTTTTATGTTTTATTTTGCTTATCGTACAATTAGAGTAATGAGAGGTGTCTTTATCTCTGTGTTATTTTCTGTGTCATGCTTTTTATTTATTTGGGAATTTGTATCTTGGATGCAGTTTTCCTCTGGTTTCTTATTGTTACTCCTCGGGCATAAGATAGGCAATAGGATCAAGTCATTTGGGTATGTTACTTTGTCTACAGTCTATAGGGACTGGCATCACTAGGGGGGGACCTTTGTTAGGTTACCTCAGCTATAGGTCGGCCTTCGAGATTTCTATCTCTCGTGCTTACTTTACTGTTTTCAATTTTCACACCTGCTTCGCTATCTCTTCTTTGTCTTTTCTTCCTCTTCATTCATTCTTAACTTACTGTTTCTATGCACAGGGGATCTTGTATGGGAACACAACTTGTGAATAGATTGCCCGTTTTCCTCAGTTCATAATAAATGGTCCCTTCTCTTTCTGTGCAACATAATCCGAGTCGCTGAAGCTCCTCGATCTATATCCTTATTACTATTTTTACTACTTCTTAATTGTTACTTCTTACTCCTGCGTTCCTTTTGTTCTCGTTTGGAGTTATTAAACGATTTTGCAGCTGTGCTAATGACGATAATTGGTGAACTTTTAAAGCGGTAAGACTCCCCTTGTTTAACTCAGTGAGTCCTGGCCATATATGTACATGGATAGTTCCCCAATTAATTCACAATTTGGTATGTTTAATTACCAAGTAGTAGTTTAACTACCGAATTTCTGTAGGACTGAAAAGGCCGAAGCACTCAAGTCTTGCACTTCTCAGTTCAGGAGTCCAGTTGTGTGACCCAAGATGGTCAGATTTAGTTTGGATGACGTAAGCTGTACCATAAATGACTGGGAAGTAGGAGTATGTGATGCATGGAATCTAATTCGTGGATTAATATTCGAATGAAGTTTCTCAACAATCGTTCCGTCGCGTACTTACATTAAAGCCGTGCACTTTTGAGACGATTTTATTGCTCCAGGTGTGCCAGTACCATCTGGATTGGTCGTTTATTCCAAGAAATATCAAGTGGGGACGAATAAATTCGTTCCGAGCCTTTTCTTTCAGTCGAAGATTGGACATATTTACTTGTCGGAAGTTAAAAAATTCAAATTAATAAAAAAGTTCACTCATCATCGGCGATTAAAGGGTAACCCTCTACAGTCCATATGAATTTCAAAAATCCATCTTCATAAGGCTGCTGATAGTTTTTCGTACGAATCTACATGCAGCTTTATTGTTGAAACAATTTAGTCTCTAAATAAAGGGTTAATACGTGTTGTGTTGGCTGGTGTCTCGCGACGAAGTCCATTTTGTTCCTGACCGTGACGTGGTCGGCGGCGAGTTGAGAGCGCCGCTAGAGAGGGTGGTAACTGGAGCGACTGCGTGGTGCCGTCATTCACAACTATTACTGAGTTCCCGCGTCATTCCCGTTCTACGAGGGCGCTTTAGTGGCTGCATTTTGTCTGCGCAATTTTGTGGAGTACCTCTAACTGTAAAAGTAAGCGGTGGTGCAATTTCTGTGCATTTACCTTTGAGTTGGACGCCGTTGCGTTGGAGCGGTAGTTCATATAAACACTCTTGCTTGCGTCGTCCAATCACTGTGCATAAAAAATTACTTGTTTCCCGGTTGTTTAGTGATGTAAACGAATTGTTTTATGATAATAAGGCATTGTTTTGTAATGTTACTTAGATGTTTCATGATGCTAATGGGTTAGTGGATTTGTTTATATGTTCAGCGCTGCTTGAAAGTTGTTATGCAAGTTTCTCTGTTAGCTCTTCAACCTACGAGCTAACTTATGTACATTTGCACTCTTATGTACATTTGCCAATTATGACTTTTGGAAAGGCTTTCCCCCAAGGCTGAGTCGTGTCAAGGTGTAGGCCAATTAATCAATCAGCAGAGCCTGCTTTTAATTGAAATACTCTTCGGGAGGCACGTCTTGTTTCAGAGCACATATTGATCGAAGACCCGAATGAAGTATTTTTCCCTTGTGTAAGGGATCATTTGCTAATCTGGCGTTATTTTTGGACTTCTTGCACTACACTACACTCCACCCTTCCCTTTGATTTGCTTGTTCTATTTTCCCGTTAATTATACCCGAGAATATTTGTTTCAGTTGATGAAAGGGACGATTAAGTGTGCGCCCGTCAAGCACTCGGTAGTGAAAAATTAATGTGATGGTCTATTTCGGCGGTATTATGAAGATGCCTATCGTTCTTATTTCGTTCCTATTTTGTATTCATAATTTGTGCGTTAAATCAAATTTGCATTTTATTTATTTACTGTTGTGAATTTATTTCACTTCATGAAGGAATTTATGCTTAATTCTTTCAGGAATATTCTATTATTTCATGAGTTCATTTAATTCATTTGCTTGGAGTTGGTGTTTTAACTTCATGTGAAGTGTTTCATTTCCCGTTCCGAAGCCGTCAAATCTTGCTGTTAAATCGTCGAGTTAACCTTTAAAGGCCCGTAGGCACATTGGGGCCAGCTTTTTGCCCTAAACGTTCTGCAGTCTAATTGCCAATGTGCAGAAGACTGCAGCTAGTTTTTCGTACAAATCTTGCTGCAGTCTCGTCGCTCGAATAATTTGGGCGGTAAAATGTTATACTACCTAACGAGCTAACATCGTATGTGAGATGCTACATGGTCTGGTTATGGGGCTGTGGTTATTACTGTATGAATCAAAAGTGTTGCAACAACAATTTACTGAACTACATCCGGCAGCTGACGCGCCGCGTTGGCCAAATGGAGATACTCTCATAATTGTATCCGGTTCAACCTTTTATAAATAACGTTTCTTTTGGTTTCGCGTTCGAAATGTTTATCATTTTATTCCGTGTACAAACGTATTAAAATTGCGTTGCTGCTTCACTAATGGCCATTTTAAAATCGATATCTGTTTACTCGACGGGAGCTTTCATTGTTGGCGTGCATATTTACATTGCAATTGAGGCAGCTCGCCGCGCGGCACTCGGGCGGGCAGCGCGTGATAACTCTTTCCGATCAGTGCCCGCACTGAGCGCAAAGAAATAACTTGGGCTCAAAGTTATCTCGTCTGGTGTTTATTAGGTTTATTTTCTAGCAAACATTAAGTCATTCCCTTAATGTTGTAGAAATTCGTTTCTGGTGCTTTAAATCTGTTAATAATAGTCTAGCATTTCATGTTTCAGTTGAACGTTACTTGAATATTTAACATTCAATTTGGCTTGTTATTTTGAACTAATCATGTGAAGCTATGGAAAATTCAGTACATCATAACTTGTACTTCCATGAATTTATTCGAATTTTTTTTTTTAGTATGAAGCGGAATATTTTGAAATGAGGATTAACGATTAGTAGTGAGCTTCTCTGTAATTTTTTCCAATTTCACGTGCACCATCATAAGCGTCCATCCAGACACAACCATTGTTTTTAATTTCATTAGGGCTGCTTTTGGACAGCACCCCTTTTTCGTGTCCGAACTATTTGGCTTTAACTCGACTTGCATGCGTTATACGTGTCCATGGATCCTCTAAAATGCATTGCGGTATTCTAACGCAACAGTCCCAAGTGTTCCATTCTCTATGCGTCACCAACGTGTACTCATTTCCAAGAACACGTGCACATCTGCGCGTATCATCCCCGTGATCATTGCGTGATATTGATGCAGTTCTGCATGTGTTATTGAGCTTAGCTTCAGGACTTCCTTTCACGATTCTGCCTTGAACGTCACAAGCATGTTGAGCTGAATTGTGTACAGTTGTGTCCCGCGCGCTCCAAAGGACACTCTCAGCTCTGTAGTTTAAGGTTTCTGCGTGTTTGTTCCCTTTCGTTGCGTGGTGTACTTTATTACAGCAGTTAGCGTAGTGCTTCCGTAAGGCACCCTTCTTTTGGCGGTAGTGAAAGTTGCCTTTTCATCCCTGACTTTGTAGGTTGGCTACGTGCGTCGGTTGCTGTGCTTCGTTTCTTCCGCGTTTTTGGTCCAATTTCGCCGTGGTGAATGTCTAGTTCTGGAATGAGGGCTACGTATTGCACGACCATCTCGCAGGCCTTCCGATTGACAACTAAGCGAACTAGTGCGATCAGGGCATGTAGTCCTCATGGTTTTTGGCGTCCATTGACTTGTGTGTTTCTCAAATCTATTGAGAGATATTCTCTACCTTTTAATATGATCGCCAAGAGCTGTTAGAGTTCGAATTTTCAAGTAATGACTTTGACATGAGGGTGTAAATTGGTTCTCTAAATCCTCTTCGTAGGCGGCTTAAGTGAAACAATGTGCGTCTAAGTCGTGCATTATTTTGAAGTTCTTCTTTTCCTTGTTTGCTAATGTTTTTGTAGCTTTCTAGCAAGTTCTAATTATAATCTTCAACGGAACGATACCTCCACACAACTACTTCTCTTTGAGATATTTTATATCTAAGAATGACAGTAATTTGTCTTTTCTGGTTAACCAAAATCAAACCGAACAAACTGGCAGAACATGTGGTTTTAAAAGCTAATAAATCCAGCATAAAGACGTACAAAATCAATAAACCTAGCTTGTTAACCTACCAACCATTAAATCCAGTATGTACATTTGGAAATGTGAGATCAACAAATCTAGCGAGTAGATGTAATATTCATTTAATGTAAAACATAAAAGTCTATGTATTTCGCATGAACATATAAAAGCAAGTATATTCAACATGGAAGTAGACCTACAAAGTAGACCTTCAAAGTAGACCTGACGTGTCCACCGAGCATGTAGAGCAGCGTGGGTGTGGTCAGGTGTGGCGGGCGAGTGGGTTGCAGCACGACGGTGGGGTGACGCCGCAGTGCGCCACAGAACAGCGGTCGCCTGTCCCCACTAAGCTGTCCATGTGTTTTGGGGACAAATGTCCCGCCGGACTTGTTGAAAATATCTGTGACTCATGCGTGCGTGTCTCACCGTACTCGAATGGGTGGTGAAAACATCTGTGGCACGTACTTGTTCCAGGAGGCTTGATATGGTATTTAAAATGTGCTTTGCGCGTACGAGTACACCTTTAACACTTTGACTGCGATCCTCCACGCAGGGAATATTTCACGTCAACAAAAATTTCCGCTGTGAGCTTAAAATTGAAGGATTTTGCTGTTACAAGTTTGGCTATCCGATTCATTTTCCCCCTAATCTAAACTAACTTATTCGAATAATGAACACAAATTTTATGAAAACTTAAAAATTTCTATTCATATATGTTAATGCTTTCGTTACGTTAGGTTAGGTTAGATGATCGCGTGTACCATTTATGGCGCACGTCGATGTCAGAGTGCTGAGGGACTTAAAATGGTGTTGAAAACTTGAGACTACCTGGCTCGTGCATCTCCCACGAGATTTGAAATGATTGTTGAGAAAATACATATTGCACTTACATGTCCCAGGAAATGTGGAATTATTGTTGAGAAAACATCTGTGGCACGTACACGTCCCAAGAGACGTAAATGGGCGTCGAAGAATACCTGGTGTGTACAAGTCCCAAGGGATATTCCATGCGCCAATCCTGGACTCTTTTATCCATGTACGTAGACTCTTTCCGAGTCTTGTGAGAGATGTATGTGTCAGACATTTTATGTAAGTCAAGGGAGATTCCGAGTTGGTGGCCTCTGCGGCAACCATTCGTGGATCAAAGAAAGCAAAAATTGGCAACACAGCACCGTGGTAACTCGACAATTTAGTTTACCTCAAGCGACTAGCTTCTGTGTAATATGTGCTAAAAAATTAATACTTAAATATTAGATCGTTGAGATTATAGTAAGGTAATGGGGGCTCCTTGTTAGCTGTGCTTTTCAACTGCAAATTCTACCGAATTCTTTGCTTCAGATGACGTGTTTCGTCTCCATATTTTTAACTTCTTACCGTATTCAAGCTTTGTTGTTTTTATGTGTTCGATAATTAAGCCTTCTTTTCGTGGACGTACTATCGAGACGCAAATCACGGAATTTGGAGGATAATTGAGTCAAGTACATTTAAAGAAAAGATTTTTTTGATGACTGCAAATTTTTCAGATTAGAATTGTTTCTTGGAGGCACTTAGTTGCGCATGCAGACTTTTAAAAAGCGAAATCGTTCCCTCGCGCATCTCGTGTGCCTGAGTCACCATATGCCGCTCGTGCTGGCTGTGGCCGGCACGCTCCAGCTCACTTGAATACGAGCCGAATTGATGATCACCTCCTCCCCGTACGCAGCGTGGAAACGACAGCCGGCTCTTTCTGCTGAGATTTGTGGTGACTTGGAAATGAAAAGTCAGGTGCCTTCTTTCTCTCGAGGCTGAGTTTGTGCTGTCTACATCGCATGAATTGCACATTTCTCGCTCTGTTTAGCTTTGTGATTGTAGTTTGTCTGGTTGTTACAATCGCTTTACTCGTTTTCAAGTTATGATATGTTAGATAGGATATGTTAGACAGGTAAGCAGGTGTAGATTAGTTAGCCGAAACTAACGACATTGGTCTTCTGTGCTTGTATGCTATAGCTTGACAGGCCAACAGCAAATAGCGTTCCAGCTTTAGCCAAGCACAAAGGGCTATTCTTCATCAAGAAAATGTGCGTCTGTGCACAACATATGTGACTCCTAAGCTTTCGGTTGGAGCCTACTGTCCAGCCGCCTATTTCTCCCGATGATTTTCTCCTTTTCTAATCTTAAAATAATACCTCAACAAGGAATCACAGTATTGTAGAGATTAAGTCATGCATAAAGTGAAACTTGTGTTTTTCAACGATGATTATTTTTGTTCATAAAATCGTCATAAAGCTGATGGGAATACTGACAGAGGCTGTCAACCTACGTTCCGAGTATGTGCTGTGTTGAATTTTGCTAATTATTTGTATAAATTAACTTTATTATTAAATAAAACAGGCGAGCAGAACTTATGGTATGTTACATTTATCTTTTTCTATTTTTTCCTAATGCACGAATCGTTGAAATTATTGAATCTGCTTTCGCTCAAGACTAGCCAAATGAGACTCCTGAGCACCTCTCGAGTTGTTAGGAAGGCGGCTGGAAAACTAAACTGAATCATCATGTGTGGTTTGTCCTTGTTGGAGGATCTGAAATGCAGCTTGAAAATACACTCTTCATTAGGTTTGTCGCACTAAGATTGTATCGCCATTAACGAACGCTACTTTGGCTGGGATTAAACGCCAGCACGCGTCGTTGCCTTATTCATTCCTGTGTTATTCATGAATAGGTTTGTCTTTAGTCTTCAAATGATTAGTTAGTTGTGAGCTTCGCGTGAATTCTAAAAACATGGAATTTCAGGAAATGCGATTGAATGCGCCCATGCATGAAAAAAATGCGTGCTATAAATACAAACACAGTTAAAACGTTCAAAAGTGAAGACGAACCTTTCAATTTTTGTGTTACTTTAACTCTCATACCAAGTCTCTCCGTTAATTGAGTGTATGTATGTATGAGCTGATGCGGTCTTCTGTGGGAGCGACGCAGTTGATCGGGGTGCAGTGGTTGTTTATACCAAGCCATAACACTTGGCGCAACTTTTGTGACGTGATGAGCTTGTCTGCGCCGGAAACTCGTCCGTCTCACGTTCCCGTGGTAGTCAGTCCTAGATCTGTGTTCGTGGGAATGCAATGTAGGTGTTTTTCGTATTGCCTTTCTAATATCTCATAATATTTTTTGGACACAATTTATTAAATGAATGTTGAGCAAGATATATTAAGTAGAAAATTCTTAGCTCACTCTTAGCTCTGAAGCACTCCTATGCTTCTTTCAATGTGTTTTTCCGTCACTTTTTCGCCAACAAAATTTGTTACTTTTGTGTTTCACTGAATGTAGCAATTGAATATGCCCAAACAAGTCGGATCTGCATATTGCCGTGCTCACAGTCTAATGACTTACTAGGGTTCCATACATCTAAAAAATATAGAGCGGAAATGAACGAGCCGAAGACCCTCCAGTGTGGGCAAACCGTACAACCCTCCAGTCTAGAGACACTCGAAGTAATTAACCGGGAGTTTGCATGGTGTCGCCAAGTTCAAGTTAGAGATCCTGTTCCCCAGCAGCATCGCTGCTCCATGTTTTCATTAGTGAAGTAGGATTAGTAGAGCTTCATTTTGATTTTGATTTGTTCTGCGGTATTGGTTGACCAGTCATTCGTACTATCTCCTTCACATTTTTTCCTTCATTGTATGAAAGCAAGGGGGGTATTACGGATCCGAGCTTCATATTTACACACTGTGTCGATAATTGCATGCAGTGCATACATAGCTTCTGTCTTCGATTGTAAAAGTTCCCCACGGTGAATATTAACGATAATATTATCTACCTGGAATATTGTTTATTTTGGATTTCATGCAGTCTTGTTCATAATTAAGGCTTCGTTTTAATTTTGTTTTAGGGCTGAATTTATACCTTTATTTATGTGATTCATATCCCAATGTATTGTTTCTTCAGTTGAGGAATTTACCATTTACTTTAAAAGTTATCTTAAACTCGTATCAACTTTGAAGAAATAACATGGGTCTATTACAGTATAAATATTATTTGAATGTATTTATTCATGCATACAGTTAAACGAGCAAGTAAGCAATTACTTTTTGAAGTTTCTTTCATGCTAATAAGCGCAACGGACTAAGGGGTGACATATGACCCCCCACTTAGAAGTGAAAAGAAAAACATCGAGCAACCTGAAGTTCCCGCTGTTAGCACTTGAGCAGTAGCCTCTTACTAATTGGTTCTAGATTTTCCGTCGAATTCGAGTGACCTACCATCATCAAATTCCTCCTGTTTACCTAGCGCTGCATTCAAAACTTATTCAAAATTTCTCTTTGGCACGTTGCTATAAACGAGTTCAAAGTATGTTCCGTTATTTCGCGAGCACGATTCCGTTATTTCGCCAGTCCTTGCTGTATATTTATAGGCCTTGATAAAATTTAACCTGTTTCACGTGTTTTCAAGTAGAAAAAGAATTTCCTGTAGACATTAATCTTGCAGGCAACGAACCGAGCAACTTTTTGCTTGGGCGCGATGCCCGGTCAGGTCTGAGGGAATCAGGTTCTTCCTCATTCAGGTACTTTGCGTGCGGTGCTAGCAGGCCATACTCATTCATGCGTGCAGCGTTGTGGTACTATTTTTTTTATTTGGAGCAGCAACGGTCAGTATTGCAGCTGTGGGGCGTTCGCTACGAGAACCGGCTCCATTTACACTCTCTCGCGATCGAGTCTGGAATCTGACCTGCCTGCGGAATTGGGACTTTTCGGTCTACGTATTCCGTATTTTTCCCCCACTTCATTGGAAGTGTCAAGTTGAGTTTTTATGGCATTTTTGGATTCCTCGACTGATTTGAGCTGCTGAGTGTTGATTTTTAGTGTGAAATTGCAACTGAGTGTGACTTGCTTGAAGATTAAATGAAAGCAAATTTGGACGCTGTAGTCCAGAGGTATAAAATTGAGGGTTAATTAATTTTTGGAACTTATCGAGTGCTGTGAAATATAGTGGCATGAAATGGTATTTTTTGCGTAGGAAAACTGCGTTTCTTGAGGTGTAATTTCTAAATGTTGCAATGCCGTTAAATTTGGAACGAAGTGATCTTTCTACCAGTCTGAAAAAATGCTACAAAAGGCCCATCAGTAGTGACTGTGAAATGAAGTCTCACTGGTAAATTCAGTCATTTTTCAATTGTGATGTGTGCAATTGAAACGTCAAGTGAGATAAGCATTTGACAGTAAGTAGGTTAATCCATTGTGCGACTGAGAGCATTCAAAGGACTGAGAAGCAAGGTGAAGGAAGCTATCATCTTTCAATGGTCGGTTACGGTCTAGGCAGAGGGCATGAAGTCCGTGAAAAGAGTAAATAGAGTTGGATTAATTCCTTCGCCTGTAGGCTTTATTAACGAGCACTTACTATATTTAGGTGGTTTTGATTATTTTTTCCAAATGTACGAGTGCACTCTGAAATGGTCGGTTAATACCGGTCAAGGTCAAGGACGCACAAGTAAACTTATTTCAAGTTTTTTTTATTCAAAATCGAAAATTGGGCGAGTTTGTTCGCGCAAAGTCGAGAAATAGTAATTAGAGCCTAACGAGTTAACTTGCCGGGGAAGGGGTTAAACAAAGCCGAATTAGTTGCCCGCGCCCTTGAGCGAGTGGCACTACGGTGGTGAGGTGGGCGGCGTGCCTGGCCGGCCGTCGTATGCTGAGCCGGCGGCGGGGGTCGTCGCACCCCTGCGCCGCCTCGCTATTGATCGCTCCTGCTCCCCATACTGCTGCTGCTCGTGGTGGGGATGCTGCTTCTGTTTCCGCCGCCGCTGCTGCTGCTGGTGAGGGGG
>VOMN01055200.1:0-19593 GCA_014899125.1 Orchestia grillus
AGCACAGCACGGCACTACACAGCACAGCACGGCACTACACAGCACAGTACGGCACTACACAGCACAGCACAGCACAGCACTACGCAGCACAGCCCCGCACTACACAGCACAGCACTACACAGCACAGCACTGCACTACACAGCACAGCACCGCACAACACTACACAGTACTGCACAACACGACACATCGCTACACAACACTGCACTACCCAACACAGTACTGCACAGCACGGCACAGCACTACACAGCACTGCACTACACAGCACAGCCCCGCACAGCACCCGCTGGACGTCGAGCGCACCATTCGAGCGGGCGAATAGAGGGGGGCGCAGGGGTGGCGTCTGGTATCCATCATTCACTATTGGTCTCGGAAGAGTCACGTCTGTCGCTAATATGTCGAATAAACGTTGTTTAAACAAGTTGTTAATTCAAAAATCATGGCCAGAAGGAACAGGATGTATCTTATTTCGGCATGACTCTAAAGTCTAGATACCATATGCAATGCTCAATCACTATAAAACGGAATAACATCGAAGGCCGACGTGGTGCAATGCGGAAATATCTTTCCAGTGCCGAAATAACCAAGCTGTAAGGCTCGGAACCCATCAAATTTGAAGCTATGATAAAAATTCAGTCTAGGCTTCAAGCTAGGGTCAGGGTAGGTGCTAAGGATAAGGTTGGAGGTCAGTATTATTGTTAGGATTAACGTTGAGGTTAAAACTACATTCTAGGTCAGGATTATCAGTATAGTTTTGATAATTGACAGGGTTATAGGGTTCGTATGAGTTAAATTTAACCTTATAGTCGGGGCTGTGGTTGTCTACGGTTAGCATTAAAGTTCTTCTCAGTTCAGCTCACGCAAAGTTCAGGCTAAAGCTACGAAAAGTTTAAAGCTAAGTTCAGGTTATTGTAAGTTAAGTTAGCCTAAGTTTAAGTCACACTAGGATCCATACTACGCTAGAGCGAGCAATTGCTAAATTTTATGGAGGATACCGTGTTTTTCTATTTTGGTCTAAAATTTATTTTCCAATTTAAAATATTATAGCGACACATTTATCTGAAAAGGACATAATTCATTACGCTAGTCACTAAGAGACCGAATAGTTGATCGCACAAATATCGTACAAGTGCGAGCCCAACAGTAGACTCGCAACGGACCACCGCCACCACTGTTCTAAGCTCCGCACCACCGACTACACTGTTCAGTTCTCGAGGCCCTCCTACCAACACAGCGGTAGCTGGACGCTGCGTAGTTGTCTACATCCAAGCACTACTAACGACACTGACACTGACCTTGAAAGGCGGGCATGGAGGCATCGAAGAATTCATTTCGTGAGACCGATGAATGGGCATGTGGTGCGGGGGCATCATGTGGCCCATGCGGGCTGGGTGGGGTCTGGGGAACTGCATGGGGTGGACGTTGGGGTAGGGCCCAGGCGGGGTGTGTGAGGGGAGCATTGGCTGACTCGATCTGACAGGAGGAGACGACCGAGGGAAGCCAAAAGAAGGATGGTGGAACTGCGATGGCCGCGTCAAGAAGTTGTGCAAAGAATCCCAATACTCCCACTGAGGACTTGCGATCTCCCCGGCGATGAGTTGTCTTCTTATTCTGTTGTAGAGAGCTTTGAGGTTGTTGAGGCGTTGTCTCGCCTCATCTCCGGTGACTCCTTCTCTCTTTTTCAGGACCTCCGCCATTTCAGCCCATATTGCTCTGTGGTTCTTTTTCTCGCTGCAGAATTTGTTCTGCCACTCGTCCGAGGTGTAGGTGGTGATTAGCTCCATAGTTTCCTCGTACGTCCAATTCTTTGACCTGCCCCGCTCCATGAGGCTGTCTGCCATCTCTCCCCACATGAGGTTGGTTGCTTGAGGTGTGCCGACGATTCCGCCACCACCTCCTCCATCGTTGTTGACACCGCCACCTCCACCTCCTCCACCGCCCATCCACCCACTAGCGTTCGTCACATGGTTTGCTGAAGTGGAATTCATTGGCATGCTTGCACTTGACTGGTTGATAGGAGACGGCATGTTGACGCGCATGTGGTTCAGTCCCGCCATACCCGACATGTTCCCTCTCATGTTGGCCCCCATGAAGCCCGCCAGAGACAATATCGAAGGGTTCAGGGAGCTGGGCACGCTGCCACCGCCTTCTGATACGCTACCGTTGCTCATTGTAAACGTTCTTCTACGAGATGTTTCGAATCCTGTGCAAGTTTTGCGATTGTTGTAACATCAGATCAGTAGTCTAAAAACACATCAAGGTTTTGTAATAACTACAGCGAAATAACGTTTTGAACGATAAAAACTGGACCATCAAAAAGTGCAAAGTATTTAAAAACATACGGCACTCCGAACGCTTGGTAGGTAGACGTCGGGTAAGAGCAGCTGAAAATGTTTATTTACACTTTGTGCACAGAAATCTTTCATACCATAGCGATAAATATCGTTGTTGTTCACATAAAATACCACATAGTCACTTGTTTTCATATTATATACACCAAACGTTTGCACTGAAAGTAACAGGGAAGAAATGTCTAAGAAAAGATGTAACACATCCTAATTCACTTGTTTCCTAACTTTAAAAGGAACAACACTTTTGCATAGACGGATCAAGGCAACAGGAGCAAAGTTTCAGTAATGAAATGGATGAGAATACAAGTTTTGGGCACATATATAACCTAATCATCAAGGAAAAGTCAGAGAGTAGACATTTCTGAAGGAAAGCGAACGATGTCTATGTAGGAACTGCGGCCACAGCGTCTAGTGCGACCGCTCGTCCGTCTGGCAGGCAGTGTGTCGGCAGCAGGGACGGAGGGAGGGAGTAGCAGCGGCAGCCCATTAAGGAGAGTTTCGTGCGCATGCGCCCTGCTGGCACAGAGAACGTAAGCCAGAGCCATGCACACCAATATCGCCCTTACGAAGGCCATTATCATTTGATGATCGTCAAGTCAGCGGAACCTCACTATAAGAACCAACCAACCCCGGTACAATGACCCGATCATCATCATCAGTCTGAACATGATCATTGCTCTGGCTCCACAGCGCCCAAATGGTCCTAGGTAATGATGATCATCATCATTAGGCTGATGATGCCCTCCGAAAATGACTTGGGTAATGGCTTTTATGTGATCAGAATTTTTTGCGAAGAAAATCAGAATATCTTACTTTTAGCGTTAATGAAGGCTAAGAACGAAGTCAAGGGTTTCCAGCATTTAAGTTTTGTTCAAGTTCTGACTTCATCATAAAACTAAGTCTGTTTCGCGAACATAATTCTGAACTTCTAAGTCATTTCCATGCTGTACTGGTTTATTGCATTTCATGACGCCTATTTGTTTCTTCATAAATTTTTAAATGGATACACGCCACTCATATAGCAGAGGAAAATTGGGTAGAACGTCTCAATTTTTATGGAAATAAAGGGTATGGATTCTAAACGTTTTTGTCAGGCGAATAAATAGTACTGATGACTGACTGTTATCGTGTTCTGATGAGGGATATCCCTCTTAATATCGAATGAAGACACTGAGTCGCAGAATACTTCGTAATTAATAGTGATCAAGTCGCTCGTTCCTCTGTGGTGCCTTTGAAGGCTTCCAACTAAATGAACTATTAGCATCATTCGCATTCCTTCATGCACGTACGAGTCAGTTTCTCTCTCACGGCAATTTTAGATTACCGAATTACCCAAGAACCAATATGTCGGATCAGTTCCGTCAGTTTTGTTTTTCACTTTCATGTCTCTTCTCAAATTTTCTTACAATAAATTTTCTGAACATGAACTTACGCACTTTCTGTAGTCTCGTATCGTGCATACGAAAACGAAATTTTAGTTCAGTTCTACTTTGTTGGTACTATCGAAACATGCTAAATTTTTTTTGGAAGATTCTCTCTAAACATTCAGAGGTGGGCAGTAGCGCGCTACATTTTCTGTAGCGGTAGCGGTAGCGGCGCTACAATCTAGTGGGTGTAGCGGTAGCGGTAGCGCCCGCTACATTTAGAGCATGTAGCGGTAGCTGTAACGGCCGCTACATTTCAAAGTAGCGCTGCCCAGCTCTGATAAATATCTATAAATTTATGCGATACTTCTGTAGAATCTACCTGCCAATAACATTTTCTAATTGAGAAATATACGGCAAATTTGACCTGAAAATAGGTTCAGTTTTATGAAATTAATTCAACATATTTTTCGGCAACGTGTTGAATTTTTCAGACACTGTATGTTGTTGCATCAGCAACAACAACAACAACAATTTAGCTCGTGCCAGGTGAGCTGAAAACGTTTCAGCGAAACGTCGCAGAAGAAATAATGTGAACTATCATTCCCCTCGCAACTGGCGATCAGTATCATGGCTACAGAGAGCAGCGCGGCGATCAGTTGATCAGTATCATCGGTGCGATCAGTATCATGGCTACAGAGAGCAGCGCGGTGATCAGTTGATCAGTATCATCGGTGCGATCAGTATCATGGCTACAGAGAACAGTGTAGGCTGCAGCGCGACTCTGCAGCCACACCGAAACTCCGCATGCTTTGCTGTACATCGTCGCCAGAGGTGCGAATTCAATAAAAAATATGAATTGTATTTCAAATAAATTCCACTAAAGAGGCATCATATCACAGTAAATTGTTTATAATAACGTATTTCACTGGTATAAACCGGAAGCAAGTTTTCTCTTACACAAGTGTTAATAAAGACCAAAGAAAACTCTTTATTTACAATTCTTCTGTTGGTTTTTTCATTTTTCTTTTTAGGGCGTTCATAGCAGGGTCGAGACAAAAAAATAAAATTTCCCAAAGGCATACTGCAGTTTTATCCCCAACGTTTCGAATGTCACATGCATTCATTATTGAGAATTCAATCGCTTCACAATTTTCGAAATAATGGATTTTAAGATGTATTGAAACTAATTAATGAAAGAGCAGCTGCCTATCACATGGCAGTGAAACACATACACTTCCCGCACAAGCAGCAGTAAAATATGATGTACTTTGGGAAAACGATAAATTCACGATGGAAATTAGGCAGTTTACTGACACAATTTACGTTCACAAAGTACGTTCACAACGCCAGTCCTGGGCACGCCATCAGTATCTCTCGTCAGTGTGCGCGGCAGAGCAGCAAGCGCTCGGCCAGGTGTGTCAGGTGTGGTGCCTCACAGGTATACCCTCATATCCGACGGAAGACACAGCTCCACGCACACCCAGCCCGGCAAGGCAGGTTAGCATGGACCTCATCATCTATATATTAATACGTTTGTAACTATCTGGGCATCTATTGTGTGCCAAGCCCTTCATAGATAGATACAAAGACCATTACAGTATCTATGCTACGGCTTGACCCTAAACTTCCACTCCTGAAGATTCTAACCGTGAATTATTCTCGGGTCCTGCCAGCTGGTGAGAGAATAATAAATAACCTTCCGAGTCTCCTCGACGTGCACGTGCCACAGATATAATTAAGCAAGTTTAACGGGTTTATTTGTTCCAATAATGCTTTGAAATACATTGAATCAGAGATTTATGCGTACAGCATTCCTTACATCATCATTTGCCTTAATCAGGACTATTTACAATGGTCTACGGAAACCAAAAAATATATTTTAACGAGCACGAATCAATCATGGTAATGCCGACTCAGGTGGGTGCAGTAGAGAACAGCGCAGCTGTTCGCTCGTACTGACGGTATCACGGATACCCGCACGCTTTGTATCACACTCGCGCCGCTGCACCAGTGCGGCTGTCAGGGCCTGCACGTGAAGGAGTTGATGCATCGCAGCGAGAAAATTAGAGTTATTAATTAAATTAGCAGTTGCGGTTGCCCCCTGCAAGAGATCAAGGAACGCTTCACAGGGATGAAATGCTCGGAAGGGTCGCTCCGGATGTGTAGTGTTCCAATCTTTTTTCCACTCACAACCCCAATAAAATTTGACTCTGTCTCGCATGCTCTACAAATTCATAGCTACTCATGGACGAAGGATGCAAATTTACGCTGAATTGGATCGCCAAACTGAAATATTCAATCCTAGTGTTAGGATTCATTTTAATTAAAGCATTCCCCGAAGTAGCAACTCGCATCCTTATAAGGGTGCCCGCACACCAAAAGCGTTAAAGCGAGAGTGCAGGCAAGCGAGAGAGCATGAAAGTCTGAAAGACCATCTTCAGCACGCTTGCAATCTCGCGCATGCACGCTTTTGGTGTGTGCACTTGAATGCATTACCGTGTTCTCAAGCCACTCTTGCATTCTCGCATGCCATCTTCTCGCTTTAACGCTTTTGGTGTGCAGGCACCCTTAGGATGTGTGATCACCCCTGACGGCAAGCCCTGATGTGGAGGAGTGAGAAGGAGGTCGTCTGCTGGTACACCGCAGCGAGGGCGTGGCGGGCGAGGCGCTAGGGTGCGACTTCGAGCCCTGAGGCTTGCGGACACGGCCGGTCCTCGTGGGGCCCCCAAGACACTTCCTGTTCCAACATTTTGACAATTTAAGCATCCATCATCCGGTGCAATGTTGGAGCATCGTTGGTAGGAAAATAATATCAGATTTTAGGCGTGGCCGCATGACGGAATTCCAGATTTAGGAGGCTCAAGCCATGAAACCTAACTTCAGCGCCTCCGTTGTGTTAGAAAAGGATTGTGTCGATGCGTTCATGGGAATTTTTGCCGAGGATTCGGCTTGTGAGGTGAACTGGCGACAAATCTACTGCGATGCCCTAGTTGACGGCTCAAGCTGTGCACTCTCGAGCAGAGTGCATTTTGAGGGGAAAAGTAGGGGAAATTTTAGACTTATAGCATCCATAATTTAAACAATTACGAATGTGTGTGTTTTGTGATGTGTGGTGGTCAATAATGTACAGCGATGGTGACGTCTTGATGTGCACATCAGTGACGTACAGTGGCAGTGGTGGTGTGCACATCACTGATGAACAGCGATGGTGATGTGCACATCAGTGATGTACAACGATGATGAGCACATCAGTGATGCAGGGCTGCGGAGGTGGTGAGCGTTTCAATTAATTGCAGGAATAAATTTTTATTCAATTTCTTCCAGTTCAGATAAAAATTGAGTTGCACGATTAAAACGGCTGTTCTAAACCATCCGTCTATTCCAGTCCTTAGTGTGAATTTTAGCATTTTTCGCCTATTATTGAAATCAAAACGATTTTAAAAAAGTGAACATGTACCGGGTGAGGATCATGTTTTGCAGTCAGAATTTTCCCTATTTTTTGAGAACTTACAATTATTTATTGGCATATGTACGTCATAATAAAGTTTTATACTTCCTCTACAGATTCGAGTTTAATTTAGTCGGTTTAATTACTTATGAAAGATTGATGAGTACTCTTAAGCTCGTCCAAATTCTGAAAGGTGACATCAGATGAGTGATATGGTCTTTGATGATGAAAAATTGTTCACTATCGAAGAATAATTTGATCGTACGAATGACCCGGCGGTGCTTGCAAGGAATTGTATGATCACGGACAAAACTGCAAAAGTCGTTATGAGACTTAAAGCGCCCGAAAAGTCGGGGTTTAGGGTAAGATTTCTGAAGTTCGGAAAAACAGTCTCAGTTTTGTTACTGAAGGTACAAAAATTAACACAGAGAGTTATTTATCAACAATAAAAAATTAAATGTAAGCTGAACCCCACCAGCACTTCAAAATTAGTAAGTGGACCTTCCAACAAGACGGAGCTCCTTCTCACAGATCAAGGAGCACCCAAGCTTAGTACATAAGTAATTTGCCTCTTTCATTAATAACAAACTATAGCCTCCATCCCCTTTCTTGAATGTGAACCCAATGAACTTTTCCCTATGGTCCCTTTTTGAGACAAGGGCTTGAGCTAAAACATTTAAAAATCTGAAAGACCTGCAGGAAGCTCTACTTAGCGCACGGGCTGAAATTAATCAGGAAATAGTGTGTGCCTCGGTGTCATCTCGTGGGAAGCGTCTACAGGCCTTAGTCAAGGCTGAAGGAAGCAACATCAAATAGAATAGCACCAAATTGAAGAGAAATTTATTTACAAGTAAATCGCATTATGGTTTACAGCATTCTTGCTGTTCCTCATGAAAAAAAGTGAAATTTTCATCACTCGTCAGCAAGCTGCTGCGTGTTTATCCCTTGGAGGACCAAGGGACATACATATTCGTCCCGCACTTTTTAACGGAATCTGAATACGATTAAAACAACGCAGAGGAGTCAAATATGTGTGGAACCCCTCACTATGTCGTTGACTTTATATAAATAAAACTGATTTCGATATGCATGCGTTTCAAAATGCTCATTCGCATTAAGGCTCCATTTAAAAGCACGGGACGACTTGTCTCTCGGGCTTCAGAGGAATAATGTTCTCGTGTGGCCCCACTCCTGTGCCAGGAAGCCCTGGTGTCTGCCTGCTGACACACGCGTCCATAACAACCGTGTCAGGAAGTTATGCCAGCCGAACGATGGAGAAGGAGACATACCTTAGACTACGGTATCCACGATACCAAATCTAGCTGAGCGCGCGGCACCGAACCGTGCTGACGTACGACAACTGTGCGTATTGTGCTCTGTGCACGAGTAGGTCACGTTCGCCGCCGCGCTCCATAGCGCGCGTTATGGTCGTTACTGTTATTGTGACCGAGAGTTATGTTTATTACTATTGTTATGGTTATTCTTTAGCTTGATGTTTATTATAACAGTTATGGTTATTATTATTGTTATGTGCTGCGGCACCGAGGTCGATATCCAGCTGTAGGACAACTTCTACAGCTTCGCTCGTCCTCGCTGTCAGATGGTTTATTGTGTGTTCTGTGTAGATGTAGGCGTTTCTTATCTGTATATCATACAGTGTGCTCTGTGTAGCTGTATCTTATGAATATATATCTTATCGTGTATTCTGTGTAGATATACATTTATCTTATGTATATATTTTCTTGTGTGTTTTGTGTAGATGTAGGCATATCTTATGAATACTCGTATATCTCAATGTGTATTCTATGTAGCTTTATCTGTGTTTATGTATGTATGTTAATGTACGTTCTGTATATTTGTAGGCACTTCTAATGTATTTTGGGCTTAAAAATGCAGACTTGAGTACGCGAATAAAACTCAAGCGTTCATGTCGAGCGATACGCTGCTCTTCGGCTCTGCGTGCGTAGAACAATACGTCGTTTCTCTCCTGTGTGCTGTACGGGATGTACTCTTGTATACAAATTAATTAAACACTTTTGTTTCGCGTATCTAATCACTGACTTCCTGTGTAAGCCAAATGTGTCCCACGCCACACATGTTGCCAACATCGCATAACGAGATACCAGTGTTGCTCATTGGAACATAATGAATTATTCGACAGCGCCGACCGTGAGGTAAGATTTCATGTACGTCTACTCTTACAAGATGCAACGGTCTGTGCAGCACACGTGCGTTGCACGCTGCAGTAGAGCACCTGTGTGTAGCAGCTGTAGAAAGTGAAGTGGTCGAGTGAAGTGGCGCCTAAAGTGTACTCGTAAGTAACCACCAACACGCTCGATTGCATCGTATTTGTACCAATAAGGGCTCGATAATTGTAATCGGAAATCTTGGCCAGTACTGAAGATTTAAAATTTTGGAAGTTAATCTCTGAATCGACTGAGGTCTTGAGGTGTGCACCTGTGACAGGTACACGCACTGCTGGGCTGTGGCGCCCAGCACATCACCTGGGCCGCACCACCCAGCTCGTGCCTGCTGTGCCGTGCTCGCTTCCTGCAGGGCACGTACTGAGAGCGACGTGCGCCCCACAGGTCCCTGCGGGTCTGTCTCTCGAAGTCGTACTTCGGTGGCCATCTCCAAATTTAAGAAAATAAGGACTTCTTTAAAATTTTAAAACCATGGATATTTTATGAAGGCTAACATGAATTTTAATATAAAAAGTTATACAAAATGCACGTGCATCATTGATTGATACATGATTGATTTATCACATATTACGCTAATATAATGAGAACTTATGTTTAAGCTCACTATAGCGTGTTTGTAACATAATACGTGCATTCATACTTTATGCATGAAAGTGAAATGAATGAATACTTACTTTTGCTCGTGAACGAACAACATAGTGCTTCCTACCTAGATTATCTTATGTTCGCAACGGAAGACAGCAGCTAACATATACCTCAGACATCCATCAGAGCAGTTTGTTGTCGCGTTTTGCACTCCTTCTATTTTCAAGAGTTTATCATTGACTAGGAAATTTCTGCCCGTGACTGAGCTAGTTCTTACTAATTTGGAGTTCTGCTTTGTCGAGTTCATGGAGAACTGAAGAAATTGTAATCAAAATACGTCAGTGCTATTGCAATCTTCATTTCTCACTGCTCTGAGATACGTGACGTGATTGACGTGATCTTGTCTGGCAGGTGCTAAAAGGATGACAAAACTCCTGAGGAGGTACAGGACGGAGTGCTCCAACACAGCAATCTGCCTCCTCACCCTCCCCCCTCCGTGTTGTACTTTTTTACTACACTTCTAGTCTCTACGTAGCTTGTTGTAGTAATGATGTGTCTGCTGCATCTCAAGCATATTCAGAGGCTGAGAGCTCTTATGAACGAGAACTACAGCACAACCACATCTAGACAAGTTTCAGATGCTAGAAATGCTCCGAAAATTTGTGTTAAACGCCAGTTACAGATTGCTCTGAAGCCAGTCAAGGATTACTATGAAGTCAGCAGGGGATTCCTAAGGAGTTGGCCAAGGATTGCTGCGATGTCAGTCAAGGTTTGCTCAGCAGTTAACCAGACATAGCTCATCGTTCGGCCCGTGCTCGCTCAGCAGCCTGTCGCCCAATTACCGCACAGCGCAACTCAGTCAGCGGTGCCGACTGCCGGAGCCTGCGGGGCTGTGCGTCACGACGGCCCGCACGCGCGGACTTGGGGGCCCCAGTTAGAGTGACGCGTTGGAAGTTTTCTTACGAACAGTTAAGAAGTCACGAGGTGAAACACTTTATCGTCATTTCAACTAGAAAACTCAAAATAAATATGCAAGAAGGCCTCAGAAGAAAGCCGACAAGTTCTGCTTTACGAGGCAGAATGTATGTGCTGCTGCCCAGTGTGTTTTATAACAGAATTTTAAATTCATGGCAGGGTTTTTGTTCGTGTTGCTGTACTTCCTTATACGATGGGAAATAAATAAATTCCACTACATCAAATATGAGCAACACGGGATCGGAAAGAATGCAACGAGCTTCCAATTGTGAAGGAACAGTTTCCTACGTTGTAACTTGAACTTTAGAAATCAACATTTATGTTGCAAAACCGGAGTCCTTGCGTAGATTCGGCGAGGTCCAATTTCTGCCGCTGCTACAGTAGCAACAACCAATTGATTCCATGTTCCTGCATCTGCCACCGCTTGATTTTAAATTTCCGTAGCTGCCACCGCTTGATTTTAAATTTATGTAGCTGCCACCGCTTGATTTTAGATTTCTGCCGCTGCCACGCATGAGCAGCGCAGCTACCTCAGACCATTGGACTTGGGAGTGCAGTAAAATCTCTAATTATTTTTTGACATTCTAAAGGGCATACTGCGTGTGTGAGGAATGAGAGATGAAATTAGATATATTTACGAATGACATGTTCCACCGAAAAGGACGAGGTTAATAAGGAGTATCATCGTTTACAACCTGAGTGCTAACACAGTAACTTGGTGAACTCACGAGACTGCGAGTAGATGAAGAAAAATTGCTCCTCGTATAGAAAAAATTGACTAAAAATAAATAATTTTTTGAAAGGTTAATTAGGATTGAATGGGTTTGTTTTTGTTTATATATTGTTTATATAGCGTTTGTATAGACGTCAAAGATAAACAGTGAGCACACTTGGAACAGAGTGTAATTTCGCTCTCTTCGCAGCGTATGAAATTGGCATTACGAAATGTACAGGGCGGGAGCTTTTTGGTTAAAGACTGAACCCTGCTACGCAGAGGCAGTGCTTGCTCAGCCTAAAATATCTCCCATCCTCTACCCGGCTTGGGCACCACAAAGGTTCGTTCATTTTTCAAAATGATGCGCGAGGCAATAACATCTGGGAATAGTTCGGGCATCATTTGGTCGTAATGTCGTAAATTGCTGCGCGCCAATAACAGCACGTAGATTTATGAAAGAGGAGAAGGTAATTTGCAGTTAATACTATGGTTAAAAAAAAGTTTCAAGAGTAAGGTAGGCAAGCAGTAGTGAACGTTAATGAAAGACAGAAGCGCGCGCTGCCGCTGTAACTCACGGCCGCGCCGCAGAGAACGCAACCTATTCGTGCGCATGCGCCAAGCCACCACCGTTTACTAAGTTTTCCGCAGTAATTTTAGAAGTAATTAAAGAAATTCCGTTTTTCCAACAACGTCTGAAAAGAATTTGTTACAATTAATAATTGGATAACATGCTCTTCATGCTTGTGAGTCACGATCGCGAAAACGAATTAGACCATGTTGTGCACTGCATAGCGATACGCGCCTGCGTGAACACCTATAACGAAATGGAGCGATCGGTAAGATGTGCTCGGCTGCGTTGCGTCAACCAATGGGAAGGAAGCTTTCAAATCGGTTTACGAAGATGAACGAATACGGCATCAGGAGGCAGCCATGGAATGCGCTGCTTGCGTTGTTGCTCAGTGGAGTTCGCAGAGTTTGGAACTGACGCTCACAGTGCGCACCGTTGTTTTCTTCAGTAAATCACGGTGTTAAGTTATCATGAAGTGAAAAAGTGAGACATTCGCGCAGCACGAAATACTGTCGAGTTATACGTTCGTTATACTAAGTGGGCAATTGAGCTGCCAAAATCAATAACATCGATTAAAGATTCACATTAAGTTTAGTCGTATGAATCATGTTATTTGATTCATTATGGATTTAACGGTAGAATCATCAGATAATCCTCTCCCTGATGCCGCAACTAGTGTCTCCACTGCCTCTGATGACTGTAACTTCACAGAGAATGATGCGGTGATGACTATTAGCAACAAAAAAGAGGCTAAGCAACCTAAAAGTACGAGGAGAAGAAAATTACTTAAAAATGAAAGCTCACAGCCCGATAATTCCAGTCACGTCCATACCAGGTCTTCGAAAATTTCAGAAAATATAACATCTCCTGAGCCATCATTGCAAGACGTCCCAGTGAAGCTTCTCGAGGAAGAAATCAAGGTAGCAGACCAAAGTTCTGATGATGACAAAATATTGGAAAAAACTCCAGTCAGTGAAACTAGCCCTGACAAAGAAGAGCCTCTCCCTAACACAGTAGTACCGGGCCGCGAAAATGTAGTCGATGGGAAACAAACTGTTACGTCGGCCGAGTCATCTGTTCCTGCGTTGCAGCCCTCCGTGCTGCAAGCTCTGGGCTTGAGTCGTGGCCTTGGGATCGGCGTCGGGCTTGCTAACACCATCAACTTGAGCAAAAGTACGATCTTGAACCCGGACCAAAACCGGACTGCGCAGACGAGCGTCGTCAGTTCTGCGACGAGCACCTTACCCAAAACCGTGCCCCTCCTGCTAAACATGCCTGGGGGTGTTGGGTCTGCGACTGGGTGCGTGCCTTCCCTTCTTCCCGCGAACCTTCCTCCGGGTCGATACGTTATCATTTCAAGCACTTCGGCCTCACCAAGCTCACCTCTGGCCACCATCACTACCACGACCAGCTGCGGCCAGTCGGCATCAGCGACTCCGCTTGCAGTCGCTGCGCTCCAAGCCTCCTCAACAACGGCAGCGTCCTCATCATCACTGTCTGTGAGCTCGACGGCGGCACCGATGCCAGCGACTGTACACAAGCGCTCGGTGACACGACTGTCCCCGGCAGGAGGCGGACTCAAGTCCAGTATTCGTGCCTCCGTGGGCAAGACGCGCGGCATGAGGAAGTCGTACACCAACTCTGAGAAGCTTGCCATGATCGAGGCAGTCGAAAGCGGCCTGAGAAAGAGCGTTGTCGCTGACAAGTTCGGAGTGGCGCCGTCTACCCTCGCATGCATTATCTTGCAGAAAGAAAAAATCCGGCGCGACCAGGTGAGCGGAGTCGTAACTTTTTTGTCGTGAATTTTAGTTCAATACCTGGATTAAACTTATGTGAGTAATTTAAGCGGACTAGGATGTTTATCCTTGTATTTTATATCATCACATGTCAAAATAGTATGCCACCGCTATAGCATGATGGGTGCCGTATTTTGAGCATGAAGTTGTTCTGAAATGTTGGAGGGTAGAAATCGTCCCAGGTTTGATATTTATGAGTTTCACTTGACCCACACTCATGAACTAATGACTTTCTTATGACACAGTGAAAAAGAATTTGCGAGTACTTGAATTATACATTGCTTGTTAGTAAATGTATCAATTATCGAACTGAAGAAGAAAATTAAAAAATTGTTCTTATATAGGAAGTTCATATTTTGATAACACTCGTGTTATGATTGTATTGCGCGTATCCAACAGAGTATGTAATGGAATGGCTTGTAAAATGTGATGTCGTTTTGCTTTAATTTGGCTTTGAATTTGAAATTCATCCTGCTCACGCGCTGTCGCAGCTCATGTGACTAGTATAGCTGTTGTATCCGCTGCGGCTGTTGTAGCAGCTGCAGCTGTTACCATAACATCCGCAGCCACCGGTCATCAATGACCAATGCAATAATAAAAAGAATATTTCACTTTGCCTCGAAGAAATCTGACGTATTGAGGCAGTTCACATCGAATAGAATCGGGAAAATTTGTCCAAAGAAAAACTTAAATTGAGCTGCATACGTCTAGTAATGCTTCATAAGCAGACATCGAGAGTCTGAATCGGTTCTCGTAGAGCTGAAGTTGGTTTGCACTCGTAACATTAATTTCCAGTTGACCCTCGTGGAGCTCGATACTGATATCGTATCTGTAGGATAGGGGTCCCTCTTAAGTGAATGGTTTTTGTTCGTGAAAGTTCTCTCACGAGGGGCAGTAATCATGATTTGGAAAAGGCACCTTTTCGAGTAGAGGAAGAGATTTTTATTTTACCTAGGATCTCTTACAGTGATGACTTTCTTGCGTCGAATTGGACGAATACGTCAATTTATCTCAGCTGTTGGGGCTAGAATTTTGTCGACGAACTTGTGTGCTGTGTTCCTATGAGTTGTCAGCCTGTCGTTGAGTGTGACTCTCCTTCTCCTTGGATGTTGAACAGTTCCAATGGGGGGGTAAATTTGCAATTTCATGCCCTCTGCCCCCTCAGGGGGCATAAGATAGGCCATAGGCAATAGAGATGAGTTTCTGAAGCGCTGCTTTCACTACTACCACTACAACTACAACATGCCCTCTGGTTTATTGAGGGCTTAAGGGCACTGGATCGCTTATTGTAATCCGTGTTGCTGAGCGATCCAGTGTAGTGCCGCGTTGTTTTTTTTTTCTCTTTCAGCACTTTGAGTAATACAGAAGTAACTCAGTAGCAGCTAAATTTTGGCTTATTATTATTCATTTACGTTTTCTTACCTAGGGAACCATCGGGACTTTCACAAAACGTCAGACAAGGGAATATTGTGCGTCTGGGAATACGTTAACTGAACCCGCTGTCAAAATTGATCATTGACTTTTCTAGATACGCTACGTTAGGTTAAACGAAATAGTGGAGAACTATATGTCTGTTTAGAACTCAAAGGGTTAAAATTAGAACATTTTTCTCTACTTTCGGAGTCTTTTTAGTTTGTTTTGACGATGATCATTGCCTTAATGAATGTTTTGAGCTTCCATTGGAGGTCGTCATCTGAGTACATAAGCCTTCCCTTTCAAATTGCCTTCATGAAACAGTTCTCCTTGAAAAATAATTGTTCGGTTGTGTCACTGAAATGTATTTTGCATCAAAACATACAATTTTCAAGCGAGTGTTCACTGTAGCGAACTTTGAAATGAGGGGTGTGGTAGATCTGCGCTGGAGCTATGTATCAGTACCGCGAATAAATGCTGAGCGATAACTCTAGCCTGTTAATTATTATCTAATGCATATATTGTAAAGCGACATTACTGAATGAATATTCATGCTCGAACTCCCGATGATTTAAGTATTGATTATTAGCGTGCACGCTTATGGCCACTCACTCGAGGTAAGGAGACAATTTCCAAGTACGAGTGTTGCTCACCCTAAGGATGTTTTCACATCATAGCTTGTGGAACTCATGAGAGTCCTGACATCACCGGTGTGAGCTCTGGCAGGGATAGCCTAGACGCAGCCTGATCACGCCTGCGTGCTGGGCCTGTCTGTGTGCCCGTGCTGTCCTCTCCATTTTGCCGGCCGCGGCTCTCAAACTTCCATGTTTTCCAGACTAAATCGAGTTTGGGCTCTCAGACTTCCATGTTTTCCAGACTAAATCGAGTTTGGGCTCTCAAACTTCCATGTTTTGCAGACTAAATCGAGTTTGGGCTCTCAGACTTCCATGTTTTCCAGACTAAATCGAGTTTGAGTCGTCGCCGCATACGGCCGTCCTCAGACTCCACCCTCTCCACCCTGCCTGCGCTCCAGTTCCACTCAGGATCAGGCCCCCAGTCCTACCCGATGGATGCCCCCGACGGTGGCCCCCACGAAGGAGACTACTGCAAGGGGGATTCGGGTGCTGCTGACGGAGGCCATGGGGGTCATCTCTCTTCCAGGGCTCGAAGTCCCCCTCCTTTCACTCACTTCCTCGCCAATTTTGACCAGTCAATGAGCTTTGACGCCGCCCAAGCTGAGGAAATCGTGTCTGGTTAGTCGGAATCTGCGGTATGCTTTCATTCCTGTGAGCTGGTGCGCAGAATGGAGACATCAAGTGGCAGACTGTCCGTGTTGAGGGGTTGTGAGGCATAAATGGTTGTGAGTCATGAATGGTTGTGAGGCATGAATGGTTGTGAGGCATGAATGGTTGTGAGGCATGAATGGTTGTGAGGCATAAACGGTAGTGAGGCATAAGTGGTTGTGAGGCATAAATGTAATTCTAAGCCGTGTCAAGAGCGAATACATACAAATCGACATGTGGGATCTTTTTCAAGTGTTGCGGGCAAGATTATTCATGCAGGACAGACATGCACAAATGTGTCGTCATTCTGAGCTCCCCGAGCCTCTCAGTCCTGGCTGGGTCTAAGACTGAGTGGGGGGGGAGATTTACTACCGGCTGCTTGCCCTAGACCACACACACACACATCTACTTTTCTGTCTCGTTCGCCCTCATGACTACAACAAGTAGAGCCATGTAAATAAAGTCACGGCACGAGCGCGGCATGATGCCGCCTCTGGCGACTGCGTGCCACAGACGGTATGTGTGTCCTTGTTCATCGCTGGCGTCTGAGTAATATTTTTATAAATATTCTTTTGGATGGAGCTTTACCTGCATGTTGATATTCATGAGCTGTCGTGGGATTTGGGAAGAGGAGCATCGTTGTTTACTTATTTCTTAGCACCAACTATGTGTTCTCAGTTTCGATTAGAATGAGAAGAGTATCACCTATATAATTTTCACATGCTAGCTTAGCACAGATCCGAGCCATGTCTTTCATTTGAGCAGCCCTGAAGAGGTGCTTTACAGGTACCTTCTGTTCCACTGGTTGCTGTTTTATTGAGGAACGCAACTGGAGAGGCCAGCGTTGGGTTAAGGGGCCCGCCCCTGCCTGTAGCCGTTCCGGGGGTGTTAGCTTGTTGCAGTCAGCTCCTGTCGACGGAACTGGTCCCGACCAAAAAGTGCGATTTATGAACACTGAAATTCAAAGTCGTCTAAAGGAAGCAGATCTCACGTCTTGTGTTGATTCGGGGCAACAGGGAATCAAAATTTAGAAGCTTTATAAGGCACTAGCGACGCTAGTATCTATTAAATTTAGATTCCCATTAGACCAGGTCATGCTTGTTACCCAATATTCCACTTAATCGTGAGATTTCTCACCATCTTCATGAAACATTCATAGCTGTCCCTCCTATTATGTGAGGTGAACGTGTGCGCATGCGTGATAATGGGGTGTTTCCCACAGTGCCGGACTTGTCGCAGTCGCTCTCCTTCACGACGGACGGAGTTGGTGGCTGCTCCCCAGCGCCTGCTATCTGTGCCACTGGGTACTGCCCCTCCGTGGTCTCCTCCTCCGTCCCCCCCATCCGCACCACAACCCAGTCGTGCCCTCAGGGGGACCACCACATGGCGGGGGATGGTGAACACCCCCTGCGGGAGGCCGCCCAAGACAGGCGTAATGACGCAGCAGACGACAACGGGGAGATGGAACCACGCCACACAGATCCTCGTGAGTATTGTCCTGTTGGGGTCGGCCACTCTCACCCACACATTTGACGAGTTGTTGTTGTGTCAGCTTGCCCAGGCCGAGCCAGTGCGTCCTTTGTGGCTGTACGTGAGGCGTACGGCATTGAACTGTGCGTGGCAGGCGTCGTATCGAACTTGGGGCGACGTCTGCTGAGTAACCTTCTTTTCTTGTTCCGTGTTTTATGCATGATTCATTTGAGTGGCATTATTCATGTTCTGCGTACGAGAAGCTCTAGGTGATAAGCTGTGTAAAACCATTTGGTGTTCTTCGTGCAACTTATAGTTCAGCATCTATCGGATTCATCACTAGCGTGCTGTTGGGTCAGACTGCCTCACTCTGAACTTCCTCACGAGCTGCCTGCCACTCCCTCCCACGTTTATCTTTTGTTTTTCGTTAGGTTCGGTCGCACCTGGAGTGCATCAAAGGTGGGAGGTAGTTCTCTTTGCTATGCTAGTCATTTTTAGACATGTGGATATCCTTTGTTCGAAGTTACCTTCACCGGGGCAACACACTCTTTCAAAGTGAGGTGAATTTAATTAACGAGTTGTTCGTACACCCATGCCGACCCGTTTGTGTGTGATGCCACATCCTGTCGTACCCATGCGCTCGGTCCTTCAGGCACGCCGCGGTGTTCAAGCGACCTGGAACAAAGCAACCAAAACAAAATTTGGCGAAATTTTGACTTACAGCGAAATTGAGAGTTAATAGATGTTACTTCATCAGGTAATAAGCACTGAAAATTATTTTATGATAAATAAGTATCATATTTTGAAATTCCGCCTGAATTTCACGTACGTCTAGGGCGATAGTCATGATAACAGCACAATGAATTGTTTCGATATTGCTTCGTAGCCTTACCATACTTGTACGCATACATGATTTTTAACGCAGCATACTGCCGGCCGTCTTGCCTCAATGGTGCTTTGGAAACCATGAGTTTCGGTCGTAAAATTTTGTGTTTGGGTGACTTGAGTCGTGCATTCACACGAGTCCTTTAACTTGTGTGATACTGGCGGGACATCGCCTCCAAAATCCTATGTGAGGAAACTTGACTTACGATTACAAATATATGAATTAAACTTATATAATTTCACAAATGTTGTGTTGTCTTGCGGCATTATTGCGTGAAGGAGCGGAGTTGAGGCTTAAGGAGCCTGCAGACCGTGGGCTTGTGTCGAGGTCAGCCCTTAGTGACAGTGGCGGCAGGAGTCGGGGGTCGGGTGGCGGTGTGCGGCGGTGGAGGTCCTGGCTAAGCACATGCTCGAGCACATGCTTTCTTGTAGTCCTTCTTATTTTTCACCATGAAACCTTCGTATCATGATGAAAACCTTCGATACCTTCCAGTGTGGCCAGGGCATAGAGGCCCAAACAACTTCAAGATATTCAA
>VOMN01055212.1:0-19241 GCA_014899125.1 Orchestia grillus
ACTCATAGATGTGGCACTCATCCATAAATGATGTGTTACTGTCCCATAGATGACATCGCTCATGCGTAGACAACATGTCACTCATCAATTGACGAATTCTCACTAACTCTCAGATAATATCTCTTTAATTGGAGCTATCGGACTTGTCCTGAAATAATACCTCATTTATACACGGATCACTTAGGTAACTCATGCCAGAATGTCCCTCGTCCTACAGTGCTGCCACACACACCCTAGGTTGTTGATTCATCTCTTTAGGACAAAGGTACGTAAGGAGAAATTTCGACCTGAACATTCAAGCCGTGCCACACCGGTGCAGCAAACAGGACATCAACAACAGTAGAATAACCCGTAACTCAACAGCCTGTCATCAGCGGCAGGCAGCCACCCACATCCTTTAGGAAGGTCACGACTGCACGCTGAGTGCCGGGTTGTCGTGACTGCCGTCGTCAGAGCTGGTGTCGGCCAGCAGCTGCACTCGTGGGGCGTCGTGTAGGTCCTCATCACTGTCATCGCTCACAGCGTAGCCGGACTCCTCGTCTTCCTCAGCGCGAACACGTCTCATGGTCGAGCGCATCTCCTCTGATTTCTGGGGCCCCGAGCGCTTGTACTCCTCCTTGACGAAGAGCAGCAGTATGACCACAAGCACCCCTTGGCCCACGAGCATGTAGTCCATTATCAGCACCGAGTCCATGCTCGAGCTCTGCTGCTGTAAAGCAATCGGCAACGTCATTTCCGCACATTTCTGCTTCAGGAACACAACCCAGCAAATAACAGAGGAGACAGGAGTTCTTTTCATCGTTTATTGGGATTTATATTAACATTCAAGAACATTATCTACTCCAATAATTAATTAACAAGGGAGCAGTAGCTTTTTGTCACCACTTACCTACATAAGGAGAGTAAAGTACAGTACTTCAGTTTAGGTCATTAGCCCATCCTATCTCTAGGCTGCTCCTCTTTGCAAAGTATTGGTTCATATTGCAGAATCAATCGTCTATCTCAAAACAAAAGAATTTGATAGACTAAGTTCGAGCTAAGATCTCTCAACAAGTGTATCCTCAAATAGCAGAAATTCTTGTTTCAAACCGATTCTTCACCGATTGCCGACAAATAATGCGTGATGTTATCTCGTAAGAATTTGAGATATGCGACAGCCAGGTGCGCCTCTATCTCTCCAGAAAGAGCACCAGAGTAAGCGCAGACAGCGCACAGACCCAAGAATGACAGGTTCTCGAGGCGAAGGGTATGATTGGTCTCTCCGCCGACTCGGTAAAGTACTCGTGCAAATTAACTTCCACCAGCGACATTATTATCTTACAGTTCCCTTTCACATCATGCCGGAGACAGAATCCAAATCCTGTTCAGCTCTATGATGCTGATGATGTAAGGCAAATTATCTTCGAGATATAGCCTCTTTCCTCGATGCGAGTCCTTCGAAAACCTTCCGGGTCTTTCAGGTTACGCAAAGCGAATTCTACAATAGAAAATCCCGCGAAGGACTCGCACGACACCTACTTTCGTCCAAGTAAGGCTCGGACTTATCTAAAAAGGAACAACACCCCGGCCGTGTTCCAGGCCCAGTTACCTGCATGGAGAAGAGGCACAAGACCCCGGCCGTGTTCCAGGCCCNCTGCATGGAAAAGAGGCACAAGACCCCGGCCGTGTTCCAGGCGAAGTTCATGATGCTGCCCAGCACGTCTTCAGGGGCAGGGTAGCCCAGCTCCATGCCGAGCTCAAAGAAGAGAGGCGACACCGCGTAGTTGAGGGAGCCCGCCAGGGCTGCGCTAGCCTGCACCTGCCCTGTACAGAACACCTCTTGTCGTGAGGCCATGTCTGACCTGTGGCCCTGCCTCCTGTCGTGATACATTTTGTGGAATACATTTTATTTTAGATTGCACTGAATAGAAACTTCATAAACTAAACTTGGATGTACTTGTTTTAAAATCAAAAATTTTGGTACCCACAAGGCGGAGCAGCAAATATGTATTCGAGAAGAAGCCTGGTCAAAAATATTGAAATTTACACATCACAGAACCAAAGTAGTACACCCATTGACATGACAAATGGTATTTTTGAAACGTTTTTTCAAACATTTTTGCAAGAACTGACGTTTTAAAAAATACCTCTTTATCGCGAAAGGTTAATGTTGCGACATTTTTTGTAAGGAAGTTACAATGCAATGTTTACACACGAAAATACTCAGAGAAATGATGCTCACCGAAAGCAGATTTAGACAAAATACAACACACAAAATTAGCAATAGTAGCGCCTAATAATCCATCAACTTTTCCTGGCAAGTGCTTAAGTTTTGCATTACTACACGATCTCTTCCCAGCAACTCACTAGTTAGACCAAAAAGAAATACCTGCCCGGATACTGGCTTCCTCATCCAACAAAATCTAAGGAGTCGCGCCGCCACCAATCAAACTTGGCTCAGAGAAGACCGACCCAACTCACAGGAGGAGAAAGGAATATGTCCGCTGGTGAGCAGGAGGAACCACACGAACGCGAACGTGGCGGCGAGCATGAGGCCCAGGATGGTAATTTTGAGATGGCCGAACAGCAGGTCAGAGAAGCGGGCCATGAGGAGGGCAAGCATCACGCCTCCAAACGTGACGTACACCCCCACCCAACTGGCGGTGTCCTGCGTTACAAGCCAGCCTCGTCACACGGAATTGGAAGTCGCTTACGAAATGAGTTGTACATTACGAGATTAGTTAGTTTAAAGCTCCCGCAGGAAATGGGATCCACCCAGAGAGTGAAGTGAAGGGACCATTTAGTATGGACTACAAAGGATGGGAAATCGATATACAAGGTGCGTCCCTCGCACATACAAGCAGCAAGCTAAAAAAGAAGAATAGCAAAGAAGTCGGGAAAATCGAAAGAAGCAAAGTAGGCACGAAAGACAGAAGTCTTGAAAGAAAATCTATGGCTCAGGTATCACAAAATACATACATAAAATTATTTTCATTTTGTGAAATAAAAGTTTCCTCTCTGTTACACAGGATGGGAAAGACAGAAGGTAAGCTTTGATGCAGCAGTTTCCAATAGAAAATTTGCACCCAGAAGACGGAGCAACCCAGGCGTAGAAGAGATGAAGCGCGACCAAAAATGTTACGTAGTAAGCCACTGGGACGTCAGCACTTTGCGATTTTTGCCTCTCGCGCACGGGAAAACCAGATTTCGTTACAACGCTCAGGAGTTGCGGAGGTTCTGGAGTGGGTGAACGTTATTGAAATTTGAAAAATACGAGTTCTTGCATTCTTAGCATCTCCAGGCTTAGACGACACGGAGGTGTGGGGAGTCACAAGCTACCCCATATCCCGAATGGGGGTGACAGGTAGGTGAATATAAGACGACTGCTCAGAGCGTGCTTCTGAGTGTCAGTGCTGTACAGCGTCCTAATTCTCGAGGACTGGATGTTAGATACAGAAATTTGATACGATTTGACACCTTCGTGAAGAAGTGAAGCGAAGACCAATCCATAATTTTTACTACAAATGGTTTACAAGATTTTTCGTGCTATAAGGACTCGAGAATTACGTCGCTCTACTGTACCGTACAATCGATGTCAATTAACATTAATTTGACAACCAAGGGACATTGGGCTGGGGGCACGAGAAAATTCTGTTGGCCCGAAAGAATGGGAGCAGGAAACAGACACAAAAGTCAGTGATTGTAAAAATACATCGCGTTATCCACGAAAATAAGCAGTAAAAACGGAAAAGAACAAAACTGCCATTTAGAATTTAGAATTTGTATACTTCATTAAACTTTGAAAATGATTAAGTTCGGTACGGAATAATTCAAGAAGCTCTAAATTTTATAGCCAGTAACAATGGCAATAATGAAATTTCAAATTGCATTTTTTTTCGCCCCGACCGGCGTGGAAAAGAGGCTCATGACAAGCCTACAATACTAGCCGCAGCCACGCAGCAGGGCCCTAACTTCCGACCAGGCATTTCTCACGACACGTCCTCGGGTACGCGGGAATCGTAACTTTGCTGTGGTTAGGGTAAACCAGTTATGATGCCAGGATCAGCTGTGAACTGAAGCCACTCGACGGGGCTCGGTCTCAACTGCTTGAAATAAACGTTGACCATGAAGTGCATGACCTGATTTACACGGAGTTCTCTAGGACCAGAAGGTAAGAGGATTGGTGAGGAACAATGTGTATGAGGTCAAAATACACATTACTTCATAGCGGCATCAACAAAAGGAATTCCATGAGGAATGTCGTCATTGAGGCAGCGAGCCACCGACCTGCGACACGCCGAGGGGGCTGAGGTTGATCTCCAGCATGCTGGACCAGGCCACGTTGATGCCCATAGTGATGCTGTACGCCAACAGCATCACGAGGAAGGACCCATTCCTGCGCACACAAAACCACTGTCACCACTATTTTGGAATAAAAATTTTGCAGGAAGCTTTGCCACTGGCAACAAATGGCAAATTTTAGCTCATGGCTAGAGACGGCAGTGCATGTATATGGCGGCTTACATCGATGTGTCTAATGGTGAAATATATCGAGTAACAAGAATTAGATTACATTATTAGTTAGTATAAAGCTCCATACCCACATGAAAGGGGATTCAAAGAGAGCGAAAACAAGGGACCATTTAGTACGGACTGCAGAAAACGTGGAATTTACGCAAGATTCCTACACATGATTCCCTGCGCATAGAAACAGCTAGTTGAGAAGAAAGAGGAAAAAAGATGAAGACCAATTATTTTTCATCTTTTCAGACGATGGCATGAATATAGAAAGAAGCAAAATTGTCATGAAAGATAGAAGTCTCGTAGGCTAAAGCTGAGGTCACCTACCAATGACGGTACCGGCATAAATACAGAACGATGATTAGAAGAGTCGAAATCTGATGTAACTTTTACTAATAAACGTAAAGGAATACGTTATTGTAGGGAAATGAAGCAATCAATGTACACGAATTGAGTTCAAAACATGGGAGTTTGTTTTTAAATATGACATGTTTGAACAAGAAGACCACACTTAGGTTTAAACAAAAAATCTCTTTTTCAGTTTTATGTTTATATGTAATACGACTGCACTCGCCGTTCTTGAAAAACTAGCATCCTCCACCTGAAACGGGACTGTACAGCCGGTTCGGTCAATACGGGTCAACTTGGCGTTGGTAGAGCAGGAATGCACCTGAGGGGAATGACGGTGAGCCTGAGCGTCTCGGTGAAGGGGCGGGTGCGGGCCGCGTCCGTGCGTGAGGTGGTGGAGCGGCCGTGCCACGACCCGTGCAGGGACCGCGTGTGGGTGGTAGAGCACCCTGAGCGGGACAGGATCTCCACGACAGGGACCGTAGGGGGCGTCGGGGGCTCGTCCTCGAAGTAGGCCACCACCAGAACCAGCAGCGCCGCACATATACCCGCAACTGGGGGCACAATGTTCGCGGTGCTCAAATTGGAACTTTGGCTCGGGGGGAACTTGTTTACAGGTAAATTTTAGGGAGATTTTAAGTGACACCGCAACGAAGTAGTTCAGAAGCAGCATAGAAAATAATATTATTATCGTAACGGTGACAGAATAGACAATGGTATCAGGGCAAAATTTCACTATAGTTCGTTTGCATTGAAATAAGACGTAATGTATACATTGAATAAAACGGGTAGTGAAAAAGTTCTCAAACAAGTTCCTAAAATGTCCAGGTGTGCAATGCTTAATGTTTTGCCCAAGCAATTTTACACTGTCAGAATTCACCGGTGGAAACATCGGTGACAAAAGCGCATAAATTACAAGCGATCCTACGTAGGAAAGTTGTTCTGTTGTTTTAAAAAATAAACTCTTCAGACCATTTGTCAGAGAACTTTTTGGCTGCCCCGTAGTGGCCGACATTCGTGCGTCAGGACACAAGGTAAGCACGGCCACGCACCGACGATCAAGTAGTTCGAAATCAAATGCCGCAGCAGCCTCTGCTCCTCAGGCGACACTGAGGCGTTCACAGAAATGCTGCCGTCGAGCACTAAGCTGTGAAGGCGCTCGCCGTAAGGGATGGTCCAGGCTGATGACCCTTGTTCCAAGGTGAAGTTAGGTTTAGAAGAGAGGGTTAATTCATGTGTACTGGTCGCAGCAAAGATGCTGTGATACAACTCATTGGAACTCAAATTGGTGAGGCTGTGTGGCTCCAAGGGGCGGTTGGTGTTAACGCTCGACTGAGGACTCAGGGCCGCGTTCTGAAGCGCTGCTGCTTCTCGCTGCTCGTTCGCCAGACGATTCAGCGACTGCACCATGTACGGACCCAAGAAGAAGCCACCGGCGTTCCCAAGTTGGTTGAATGTGCAACCAATGCCTGCCATAAAACAAATAATCGATTACCAAGAATTATGACACATAAATATTGCACAAGACGTATGTTAACTTAGGAACAATTAAATACATACTATACATGAGGCAGATGGTAAAAATATTGAACATAGTTGGATATACAGCAAACACAATCCAATTTAGTATCACACAGTCAAATTTTGCCCCAGTGTGTACACAAGTCTAAAACATATGCTTGAAAGCATACATTGAAACAATTACTTTACAGTCGTCATTCCTCATGGAATGACGACTGTAGTGCCAATAGGCAAGTAGTTCAGATTTAGAGCAGTAGCCTACATGTTCTGGTCTTAAAAAAAGGAATTCAAATGCATCCTCACACACTGCAGTAACCCTTTCATATTTCACCTGTCCTTTCATCTGCAGCAACACATGACTTGTGTCTGATCAAACTACCCCACTTAATCACCATCACTGAAGCTCATTCTCTTTTTATGATTACATAGCACTTTCCTCGCCTCTACATGTGCCCCAGAGGCAGCACAATCGCCCCCATGCTCGTCTCACTTGTGGCAGTGGTACGGAAGGAGACAGGGAACCACAACGAAGACACGAGAGCTGGTGCAATACCGACCACCAAGCCCGCGAAGCCGTTAAGTATCGCTCCAACATGGGCCAATCTGCAAATAACTTTCATAAGCGAATAAAAGAGAAAAACTACATCCACAACAGATGAATAACTCCTTCAAAAAAAGAACAAAAATTGGTGCATGTAGCACAGGTTATTTAGGAAATATAAGCCGTGAGACTACAAGACAGAATAGCTGCCATGACTACGTAGCACATACATCAGGAAGACATCAGGGTCCTGCGAGATGCAGCGCAGTGACGTGCCTACTGCCATCATGAACGTTGAGATGATCATCGTCTGCCGCAGTCCTGGAGAACACAAAAGCAGCACATGAATCTAAGGAAGAAGCAGGGGGTGTTTCTAGAACTTACACCACCCAAAGCGTTGCGTTTGTGTGAGCATGTAATGGTACACAAATGCTTCATTACCCTGAGGGGATTCTGATTCTTATGTACGTGTTTATAAATCTGAAAACGTAAAAAGTTTGCTAAAACGTGAATTTCGATTAAAGAGAATTTACAGTGCATCAATGCAAGATAACTCTCCTTCAACTGGAAGGAACACCTTTTGCTTTTATACATTTCATTTGGAACCAGCCCATAAGATGTTATTGAGATGTAAATGTAACAAACGTTCAAATTATTATCATAAAGAAACTTTAGAAACTTAGCATAAACTTTTTCAACAATTTGGTGTGCATTAAAAGTAATGGCATTACACAGTACAAAGTATCAGAAGTGTAATTTGAAAATTCACCTCACAACTCACAATTTTCCAAGATGAAGTGGCAGTGGCCATGCAATGGTAATTTATAAGAGAAAAATATGAATTCAATTGGCTTCATTTCACAAATTTCATCATACACAAATTTGACTGCAGATTAAATGACACTGCAGAGAGCATCCTGGATGCTCCTCACAGTTTATATAGTTCAGTCGCTCGAGTCCCTCGATGATGTTATTAAAGGCTAAGGCATAGCCACCATGACTTTTGCAGTGGCAGATAACTGAACCGAGGCCAATGAAATCAATTTCGTACTGCAATCAGGATCCGTCAAAAGTAGATAAAGAAATAAAAAGACCAGTGCTAAAGATACTCATAAGGTGAAGATAAGTGAACAGCAGAGATATTAGATGAACACACTCAGAGCACAGGTCTGATGCCAAGGAGAAGGAAAGACACACAAGTAGGTCCACAAAATCCAATAGCATCATTGCACCTACTAGTTGAGGTCACCTCTCTTTTGGATGAGCATGGTGCAGATGAGGGTGCCAGCAAGGCAGGTCACAGGGCCCCAGATGGCGAGAGTGGCGATGTTGCTCGTGGTGAAGGCAGGATAGGCTTGCTGTGCTGTTGATGCTATGGGGCCCCAAGTGTTCCAAACTGCACACTAATGCAGTCAACGAGTCAACATTTGAACGGAACAAATTACCTTTCATGCAGAATAAGCTTGAGTTTCTTGCAAAAGAGATGTGATCTGTGATCATAAGAATTTTGTACTTTTCAGTTGAAAACTTCTAGTGCAATGTGCAAGTATGAAAGTTATGAATAAAATAGACTAAGCAGGCAAATTGTTTAGGGGCATGACTTCTACATCTTTATAATTCATAATTTTGGAGAGAATCAACTGTTGTACTCAATTTTCTGCAACATACATTAGGAAAGGTAGACTAATACTTACTGTCCTATACTAGAAAACTCTGCAGTGAAGACTAAACGAAGATGATTGTTAGTTTAAAGCTCCCTATTTACATAAAATTGTATCCAAAAAAGAGCAACACAGAAGGAGGAACCATTTAGTATGAACTGCAAAAAATATGGAATCTATGCACAGGTGTGTTTCTACACTAAATTCTCTAAACATAGAAAGAGCAAGTTAAGAAGGAAGAGTTAGAAAAGACACAGAAAAGATGGGAAATAGGGTATGAAAATTGAAAAAGCAAAGAGGACAAGAAAGACAGAAGTCCCAAAGGTCTTTCTATAACTCTGCTAACTTAACAGTACTGTCTTGCTGTCATCAGTCTCCATGCCATAGGATAAAGTAACCTAACCCTATTGCCTACCCTATGACCCCTAAGAGGGCAAGATGCGAGTAGCAAAGAAGCCTTTTGAATGCAATCTATGACTCACAATATGCAAGAGAATTATTTCACACATGGACATGAAAATGGGTTAGCTGAGGGCTTGAATACAATAGCCTGTCTATTTCAAGTTGTGCATATTTTTGAAAAGCCCTAGCATTATTCTTCAACAAAAAGTGCACAAAATCATTGTGCAAAGGCCCTACACTAACCTGCAAAAATCCAAGTCCAGCAAACATGGCCAGCATGGCATAGCGACGAGCGTAGAGCACAGGCCCTCGAGGCAAGGTCACACTCTGGCGCAGGGTCTCGGCAGCATCATCTCCTCTCTCTGCAAGCAGCATCCAGTTGGTGGCAAGATAGGCCTTCCATTTGTGTTTCATACACAAGGTTGACAGAGTTAACAGTATTTGTTGACAAATTTTGTTTCATGGAGTCTTAGCATGAAGATCTGCTATGCATGCTCAATGAAAAATGATGCTAAAAATATTCCAGGGTTATTGGTCAAAATTCTGCTACACTTGATTTATCTGAGTATACTTATAGACTTGTCTAAATACAAATTCAGGAAAATCATGAACAACACAAAAATTCAACAGTAAAATTTCTCACAGTGTGCTAGCTCTTGCAATGCCCTAATATTTATAAACAAATTATTTCATAGCAGATTATGAGCAAACAATGAAGTCATACATAATTGAGAAATTAATAGAAACTAATGATAATGAACCATGAAATACATCAAGTTATCGTCAGTCAGAGCAGGTACAAACATGTATGAGTTAAGGCGATGTTGTCCCTCTCCTACATGTCCTTCCACAGGGTCATGTCCTTCCACAGGGTCATGTCCTTCTCCTACATGCCCCTCCACAGGGTGATGTCCCTCTCCTACATGCCCCTCTGCAGGGTGATGTCCCTCTCCTACAGGCCCCTCCACAGGGTGATGTCCCTCTCCTACATGCCTCATCATGAGTTCAAGCATTTTACATAATGGAGTAATGTAACCAGGATTAAAACTATACTAATTTTTAGAAAGAAAAAATTAGTGGATTATTTCACTGCTTACAAGACAATTTGGATTTGTGCACCAGAGAGACTGTACCTTCATCGTCACTTGCTGGCGCAGCCATGGCTGTCTGGCCGCTGTTGGAGTTTGATGCTCTGATTGACGGTTTTGAGGCCATGGCCAGCTTCTCATATCATAAATTCCTAATCCTGAACATAGACGCTTATATTATCTGTTGGTGAGAAAGGCAATTTGCACACAATAACAAAATATTTACCATAAATAAAAGAAATGGGAATCATGTAATGCACTAATTTTCATATTAAGAATAATGTTCAACTGCAGGTTAAATCATATTACAGCAAATTGTAAATAAAACTACAAGAATGTAAATTTAAAGTATCTGATTGTGATTCAAGGTTTATAAACTCAAATTGTAAATGGCTTATTTGAACATAATTTTGTAGATAAAGTTAATAATGTATTTCCTCTAATAATAGTGTTATAAACTATTCATACACACCTCTACAATGCAACAGTAAGACTGGAATTTACAATAATCTTCCAATTACTGCAAAGTCCAAATGAAATGAACCCTTTGAATCAATTTAGCAAATCTTTCAAAAACCAAATAATTTAATAAAAAACATTTCAAACTAAGCTGATATAAGTTGTTACGTATGATTTTATGGATACCAAAACTCATTTTGTTTCTAAGAAGATAATTGAGTGATCAGAAAATAAATTAAAAAATAAAAGTATTTGGAAATATACAGAAGTTGAAACACAGTTTCATTTATTGACTAGACTGAGTTACAGTCTATAAATTATCACAGTCAAAAACAACAGTAACTGGAGCATGAAACTCAATCTTTGGATAAAATCTTTGGCTAACTGAGCAATCTTTGGCTAACTGAGCAATCTTTGCTCAGTTAGTGCTTATCAAAGTTCAAATTCTAAAAAATGTACCACTGCTTGCCTTTTCATATTTTCTTCAACAATATCCAAATGCAAATTTAAGATCTACCACCAAAATAACACATTCATCTCACAGTAGGTAGTTTAATAAAAGATGCATAGTGAGAACATACACACAGCTTCTTAACATCTCACTATGTGTAAAGGCCTTCTAACTCAGAAGTATACATGAAAATAATTCAACACTTATACCCTCTTGAAGCTCTTGTGGCAATGTTAGTTAGAGCTGTACAAGGGCTAGTGTGTAGACACAGAACTGTAAAATTGTTGATGTACTACATTTCTATTCTGAATTATTGAGACATCATGGTATTTAAATTAGGTGAAGCATTAACTTTTTATACTTGCATGCAGCATGATTCATATGTATTCCAATTTTCTTACTATTGTCTATTTTAATGGCATCAGTGTTCAAGCTGCAGCAACATTTATAATATTCAGTAAGTATCAAAAGATGTAGAACTAGTATAATTTTAATGCACTTTAACTCTATTTAATGCCATCAATGTTTTTTCTATATACCTAACCAGAGCTGGGCAGCGCTACTTTGAAATGTAGCGGCCACTACATTTCAATGTAGCGCTGCCCACCTCTGTACCTAACTACATGTTCAACTTTAAATTATCTTTTTATGGAATGACTTTTATATCTAATTTTCAATTACACTGTGTATGAAAAAGCATTTCGCATATTTGTACAAAAATTTCAGTGTAATGACTACCATCATCACATCACACTAAGTGATTAGTTACCAAATTCAAAATCAAGATATGCAGTACCAAAGTGATCTGCACTTTACCAATGTGATGTCCATGCTTATTATTAAGTTTGTAGTTAATGATCGAAAAAACAATGTGTACCATGCTTTATATGTGCCTAATTTTGGAATAGAATTTTTTTCTTTATCCTTCAGTATTTGCATAGGTTTGGAAATCTCCTTTCAAAAAAGTTCTGCTAGTTTTTCAGGAGAAGCTAAAGCAATCAAGGATCTTCACACAACTTTCTTCTATGAACATTAGTATAAAGTGATACAAAAAGAACTTGCTGCTTTTACTATATCACCTCATATAATAATATGGTAATATAAATAAAGCTTGTAGACTCATTTCTATTGTATTAGAAATTTAGTAAGCTTATACCCATTGATTATTAAAAAATATTTGATGTATTCATTATGGTAATTCTTCAGGACATAACTATATATTATATATCTTTGCATGGCTTTGGTAAAGTCATCAGTTCAAAACTTAATTCATCTTTGCATGCTATGCCTTTGTTGACATCATTTGCAGTACCAGTCAGTTCAAGGAAATATCTCATTAAAAAAACATTAAGTATTAGGCCAGACCATACTTCTACAGGTAGTCATTAACTTATGACCAATGCAACTAATGACTGATTGACTATGATTGCATTGTTGGGGTGACAGGCATTGTTGCTCCTTATTTTATATTTTTGTATATTTTGCTCCCAATAAGCTATCTGTATGGTAGTTTGAAGAGAAGGTAATTAAAATAATCAAGAGAAAAAATAATATGACTATAGCACTATTAATTAGCATAATGTACTTATAGTAACTTAATGCAGATCTACTTATACCCAGATCAATTTATGACCTACGAGTCATAACCAAATACAGTCATAGGTTGGCCACCTCCTGTATTGCATAATCATGTATTTTGATCTTTCTGCACTTTGAAGCTCAATTGTCAAAATTCTCTGACATATAAAAATAACATGCATAAATCCTAGAGATCCAGCAAACAGGTCATTACAATAAAGCTAGCAGGACTATCATACATGGGAGAAAAATCCTACAGTAGCCAATAGCTAAAAAGTTATAAATATCACATAACAGAGCTTAAATACTTAATCAGTGAACCTTCATAGATTTTCAAAAGATTAAAATATTGTTCATAAACTTAATTTTGGTAATAAATCACAAATTTGGCCTTATAATTGAACATACATGTGGAGAAAAGTACATACATCTGGAAAATTTTCCCATTCAAAACTACTTAAGATAATGCCATATTTAATTAATCCTTTAGAATACAAGATAAATGTCCATAACCATAACTTTTTCAAAACAAACAGAAATATGCAGTTGTATTGTTGTGTCTAGTCCCTTCCAGCTATTTTATAGGTCCAAAAGTATCAGAAGAAGTATTAAAAATTATTTTTACCTCCCTCTAGGCTTCTTCTCATTGCAGTGATGCATAGTATACAATAACAAGAAAACAATCCCTGCATTGTGAAAATAGTTAAAAATTATATGGAATAGGTAGAAAAAATTATATGTAATAGGTAGAAAAAATTACACAGCATATGATTAAGAATTCTTTAATGTCATAGATTGACTGTGTAAATATCTTGCTGAATCCCAAATACTTGAAAAGACCAAGTATGCTCTGAATTTCACTCCATCATACACGCACTGTGAGACTCCACTGCGCACATACTTGGTGTTGTCAATCCAGCTGCAAGTTTCTAGTCAACTGCTTCCTAAGCTTATAATTTATGTCAAAGATATCTTACATTTTGCTCTATGTTATCTGCACAGTACAACAGGGATTTCAAAATACGTAGAAACGGGTATATAGATATGTAGGCAGTAGATCTGCAGAAACAAGTTTTAACGCTAACCAACACCATTTCCCGCACCTAATTCGAATAATTCGTGAGATATGTCTTATAAGGCATATATGTAAACAGACAATAATATTTACACCCGAAGGCTACACACTAAATACAACTGCTAACTACACTGTCTACGCATACACCTGCGACTCACTTTTCTCAGCTGATCAGCTTGTTTTGATCCATTACAATCGATCATGCCTAAAGATAGAAGTATCACAAATAATGAAACTTTTTTACGAAAGTAAATGTGATCCATTAGAATTTTTCAATCGATACGGTAATATAGTTAGCGTACAAACTATTAAGTAACAATTTACATCTAAGAAAATGTATATGTTCTAAGTGCAACTTAATATAACTGGTTCATTATCGCACAATCGTTTTAACTTCTGAACCATCAATACAATTATCATTTCTGAAACTGTACTCATACTGTTGAAGAGGTAAATTAACAAAGTAATTCAAATTGATTTATTGTGACGCTGAAATCAATGCAAATTTTCCTTGCTAGATAATTTTTTTTAATTCTGTTCATAAGTTATACCTGAATGAAAAAACATTCTCAGTCTGCTTGTTCTTTAATTTTGTTGCAAAAAAGCTATTCATTTGCAATTTTTAGTTACTTCACAGTATTCACTCAGTGGCTGAATTTTCGACAAGCTTAATTGTTACTTCCCAATGCATTCAGAATTTACATTTGTTTCGTATCTTCCACGCCGTTTCCCCTGTAAAATTTGCATAAGATGACCAAGTAATTAATTTTGAAAAGCCATATTCCAAATAACTATTTTTTTCTCAGGCGTACAACTATAGTAATGTTAACTTGGAATTTTAGACAACATTAACGTTACTGGAGTGAGCTAAGGTTACACTAAAATTTTTGTCTTGGTTCATGTCTAGTTTTTTACAGTGCTTGCAGTCGAGGTGCTATTATCTACAGTTTTTAGTGCTCGCAGTCGAGGTGCTATTATCCATAGTTTTTAGTGCTCGCAGTCGAGGTGCTATCATCTACAGTTTTTAGTGCTCGTAGTCGCGGCGCAATTATCTGCAGTTTTTAGTGCTCGTAGTCACGGCGCAATTATCTGTAGTTGTAGTGCTCGTAGTCACAGCGCAATTATCTAGTTTTTAGTGCTCGTAATCGATGTGCTATTATCTGCAGTTTTTAGTGTTCGTAGTCGCGGTACTATAATCTGCCTTACAGTAGAGTTCTATATTCATTTTTATGTTTCGGATAAAATTATCTGTCATGGACTCACAGTGTCAGATCACTTAGAACGAGCAGCTAGCACGGTATGTGTATCACAGGTGCAAAGGAATCCAATCAATACCAGGGAAGTGCGATATCTTAATTTAATTAGGGACCATCTACATTACCTATAATATGTTCCCATTTTTTGTAAATCATTGTTTTCACTCAACATAATTGCTTTTTGGTCTTCATTTGAGCGATATTCTTGTTCTAGTCTTAATCTTGCAGATAAACTAATTTCTAAACTTTTAAAAGAATCATCATGAAAATTAAGTTGAAATGTCTGACATTTGAAATGTCTGCCATGTAATTCAGTTACATAATGTCTACGACACTCGAAAGAGTTCAGACAACTGCAAATCAATGTTTGATTCAAAATCAAGTTTCGTTTCCTCAACCTGTATCGCAACGTAATCTTTGAGCAAGCCTCTCAAAAGAACATGGAAAAATTCTCCCTCTGCAAGACAAAATGGAACACGTAGGGCAAAATTTTAAGCACAAGTGGTGCAGTGAAATTTTTTTTTTAACCGTTAACGAAAGCTAATGTTTTGCGCATGTTATTAAGTTCTCTCATAAATAAATCAAGTCATGAAATTTAAGATTTTGTAAATTAACTCTTTGTTAAAAATGAATTCAAATCTCCTTTGCATTTCAGCAGTAGGAAACCAAAATTTTTCTCCGAAATTTTCGTGTGCTGACACACTAAACACACTTCTCACTGACGGGAGAACCACTACTGACTGTTGATTTGCGGACTTCTCCTGCTAATACTTTAATACATTTTTATCTGAGCTCCATGTTTGCTTGAGGGCAATCCACGATAAGTAGGGAATTGTATTACGGCTGGCATATTTGGTTTTGATTTGGGCAGTTTCTCAGGGCCGCAGGACAGCCGGAGATTAGAGTTGCGATAGTTCGATTAGCGAAGGTCCGGCTGTGAACTACTCCATAGACTTCTCACGAAGTTTTACGAGGTTAGCGACTCGTTTGATCACGTCTTCACGATCAGGAAAGTCTAGTGAAATATCTGAGCTGACATAACGGAATATTCTAGGGAATGAGCCTAGTGTAACCGCTAGCGATGACGAGGCGACAACTGACGAGGAAGGCTGTCGTCGACAGTTCATGTGTTTGAGAGCAGCTCGCTGGGGTCACGCTTCTCATGTGATTGAAAGCCTAGTATGCAAGAGTAAAAGCGTTCTCGTAAGTTGAATGCCTCAAATATAGATGGCAAATAATTTTAATGCTTATCTTGTCGATTTTTAAGAATAGACGAAATTCAGCAGCAGCAAAACGTTCTAGCTCAATTCTTGAAATTACTTTCATTTTATCAGTTGCTTTCAAAATGCTGAATTTCGTATTAAGACACTTCAAGAACAAATAAAATTGTAAGCCAATATTTTTGAAATGTTCAACTATGTCAGTAGCCTATATAAGCATATGCTTTCATGCATAATGCATAGCATATGTATCTACGTAGTACAAGTGTTCTACATATACATAATCGTACATTATGTACTGAATATGCAGGAAGTCGGAAGGATTTCCTGAGATGCACTAAATATCCAATTATTTTTAACGAAAAATAATTTACTTAACTATCGAAAACTTTCTTATGATTCCAACTGCGCTCAATGGATGTAAATTTAGTAATTGGAATTATGATTTCAAATGCGCTTAATTAATGCAAATTTAGTAACTGAAATTCATAAATATATACCCGTATGAAAACATTTTTGAAATGACAATTTCTATAACTTAGCTATGAGGAAATTAGTGTCATCCTAATTTTCAATAAATCCCCGAATTTTCTCTTAAATGAATAATTACTGGTGGGCGAGTACTCGAAAAGTTCAATTTTAACAGAATTTCTCGTCATCATTCACCCAGCTTCAATACGATTTTAGAGAGAATTATTTTTCATGTGAATTTACATCCTGCGACTTTATAATAGTCACTAAACTACGTCAATAAAGGATTTGATCATATGTTTCACATAAATCAGTTGTACGCGGTGGAAGGGTAGCTCCGTCTCATAATTTCCCCCATTTTCATGTATATTTACACAATCAAGACATTTTATCTCAAGTCAGCCGTACAGGCCCTGAATGCTGTTTGCGCACCCTGAATAAAAAAAGGAACCGTAAATTTTAGCGTGGAACGAGGTGAGATGGATGCTCTCCTCTCAGAGTAAATCTGGCTGTTAATTTAGGTAATGTAGTGCCACAGACCTGTTTACGCATGCAGTTGAGGAGGATTTAAAACACGCGTTGCGGCGGGCGTAGCAGAACGAATTAGCTCAGACTATGATAATTATAGTCCGCATCCGAATTTTGATGATTGAATATACTCTAAGGTTAATACATGTTAGTATATTTTGTGATTGGATGATTAATACCGGTACGAGGTCACTACTTACCAACGGAAAAAATGAATCTCGAAAATTTTATTAACATACCGTGAAGGGAACTGTATCGTCAAAAATTTAGAGGTTGTACCATGTACCAAGCAGCTGTAGTTCGAGTCTGTCGTTTTCTACGAACTCCTTGACTGAGAAAAACTAATGTCCTTTGACACACTTTAGTGCGTGATACGATTGTCAAAAATCCGATAAGTAAATTTTTGAAACAGATATAGATATTATGATGCAATTTTCTGAGTCATGTGACCATAAGCACAATATGCACAATATATATTGGCGTGCTTATCGTGAGACGACAACCGTATGTTCACTGTATTTCATAAGGCAGTTTAACTTACTCATATTTCCCATTAATTCTATGGATGGACTGAGAGTAAATGAAAATATTGAACTAAACAAAGATAATTTAAAGTTTACAGGAGAAATTATTTTTTGAAATTCATAAACTCATAACGGAATCCAAGACTATGTCAGTAAAGGATTTGGTCACATGTGTCACACAGATGAGTTGCACGTGGTGGAAGGGTAGAGCCGTAAAACCTGGAATGTGTGTGAGGTGACGTGTGAAATAACGTATTTGGAACAATTTGAAACAATTCATTACCACAAAAATAACAAGAAATAAAATTTTCTAAATCATGTAGCAGTATGACAAATACAAGGGTGCCAACCGTAACACACGTTGCATAAATCGACAGCATTTCATGCCAAACTTGAAAACTTACTGTAATTTCCCATGTTTTTTCTAGATAGATTGAGAATAAATAAAAATGTTTATAAAATGATGAGTACTTAAAAGCTTCAGAACCCAGGTGCTATCAAGCTAAACCTAACCTGTCCTTGCAGGTTCAACTCGTCAAAATGGTTTCAGTTATAGCCATGAAGAACAATTGTACTCATTCATGTTGCTCTTGTAGAATTTACTGTTCCGTCGAGCTGAAATGGCTGTTCACTGCAGGTAGTGCACTCGATATCCTTATTCCCTACAAAACCACATAACCATTCACACCTTCACGCGTTACACGTCGCTGCAGCACCGAGTTAACGAGTGAAGGTTGACACTCACATTTGTGCCATGATTTCTCTGAATGTACTGGTCTACATCATACAAGTTTGACTCTGACTTCGTTGCCCTGCTGGGTATGCTATTCACACTTCTCGTGCCAAGCATGAAAAAAGCAATTACTCTCTCCTAAAAATATGAATTGGTATTCCGTCAATGTGTCTCAAAATTTAACTCAATGATGGGGTAAAACATAACGTTCGAAATGCACTTGCTGGAAAATATTCAGACTAAACCTGGTCCGGTTTCCTCTGACGCTTTAATTCCTGGTCTTCAGTTCAAAATTTGAAATCGCGGGTGCAATGGCTTCTGAGTGCTAGGCGGCTCTCTGAATTTCATGCATATTAACTAAGCGCCATTTGGCACGAGGGGCTCATGCCGTCGAAAGCAAACGTCACGAAGCTATGAACTGGAAAAAATTGCTTCTGCCTAATGGACTCATGGAAGTTAATTCTTAGGCAGTGATGTCTATGAATTTAGCCTTCAATAACATCTGAAACATGAAATATGACAGAAACGTAGCAGTGATGATCTTTTCTTATTTACAAGTTTTTGTTCGGTATTTTTAAAAATAGTGCCTTTCCAACTAAGAAATGGGAGCGTTTCACAGGTATTCTGCCTGTCGTACGACGCATAGAAAAGTTATGCTTATCGACGACTTTGGAACTCCAAATACGCTCGAGTATTGAAGGCTAAAACATCTACGGGTACGCTGATCCTAACTTCGGCGTTCTCGTACAGGAAGCGAAGGCTGACTGCACTCGTATCCTGGACCTTTACATATAACTGCCTCGGTATTCCCTTAGTCCTTGCACATCATACAACGCGGTGGCTCCCGTGGATTTATTGCCGGCGAAATAAGTAGTAATAGTAGTA
>VOMN01055226.1:0-13466 GCA_014899125.1 Orchestia grillus
AGTGAGCACGTTATGGGTCCCAGATGCCCCCATCTCCCCAGTGAGAACGTTATGGGTCCCAGATGCCCCCATCTCCCCAGTGAGCACGTTATGGGACCCAAATAATCCCCATCACTTCTTTCGAAATCTACCGTCCACAACCAAATTATGTCAACCAAAATAACGTCATGTCGTATTCCATTAACTAAGAGATGCTTGGAAGCGACCATCAGATAACGTTAGTTTACATACGATATTCAGTATCAAATGTACGGCATCTCAGAGCGGCCTACAACAGAGTTCTCTTCAGCGACGCGTGAAAAACGTTTCAGGTAAAAACCATGTACATATTTATATATTAGACAGGGGTTATTGAAGACCAGGTATTAACTCAAATATAAATACTTGAGCGCTATTATTATTATAGGGGATACAGAGAAGTTTGAAAAGGAAATTCAAATTCGAGAAATCGTTCCCTTCGATTTAAAGCATTTCTTACAAACTCGACCCTGCGTATCCCTAATACTGGGTTTCCATCATGCTAACCCTCCAGTTGAGTATAGTCTAAATCTCCTGTATGAAAGTGAGCCAAATTCTCGCGAAATAATGACAACACTTGCATGCAAAAAGTGGCCAGGTTTTGCACAAGTGTAAACAAACGGCAGCTATTTGCACAAAAACACGGTGGTCTGAATTATTTCTTAAGAACGGACTTCATGCCGTGCAGCTATTAGTCTCCCAATCGGCGCGACCGACTCCCGATTCCAAGATGCTGGCACAACGTCTGCGCTGACCTTAGGGAAAACACTCAAAATTTCCCAAGCGATTGGACGGCATCACCAAGCTGTGATAAATTTGGTCGCAGAGCCTACAAAAGTTAGCAAAAGAGCCATCAGGAATCATCGAAGGATTGCGACTCAGTCTGCTGGTCAGACGTGAGACCGTGACGAATCCAGGCCTCGATTGAGGGAAGGCTTGCCGTGTAGGTTGGAGACCAATCCAATCCGTCCCATCAACCCCCGTCAGGGGTCGGGCCCCCCTCCGGGGCCCAAGTGTGTCCAAAAGTCCTCGACGTCGTCTCCTGAAGAAGGCTAGAAGATTCGTAGGTCTGGTGAAAAAGTCTTCACTGACGAGAACTCGTCTGCTGGAGCGTTTGAAGTGGATTCAAGATAATAAAGAGAACAGATTTTCAAAAAGTTGTTCACCGATGAAACTCAAGCAGCTCAAAATGAGCCGGATGGATCATATAGCAGCAACAGCGTTAGAAAGCCAGGAAGAAAAGGAGGCATTAGCATTTTCACAGGAATTATTGGCTGTACTTTCGTTAGGCCTTGAAGAGTGTTTTAAGATGTGAAAATGACTTCAAATGACCACAAAGGCTTCTTGAAAAAACTTTCCAACTATTATTAAAAAAAAAAATTTCTAGAGACAGTCATATTCATGCAAGATGATGCTTCTCCACATACAGCTCACACAACGGAAGTGCTCCAGAAGGAATCAGGCGTCTTTGAAACTCACAAAATCGACTGGCTGGCCAATTCCCCCCCATGAGCTCGATTAAAACTTCCGGAGCATTCTCAAAAAACGGGTTTGTGAAAGTGGATGTCAGTTTTTTAAGTATAAAAGACATATGCAGGCAATAGTTGGTGTTCCACGTATAAATACATCGAATGAAATCGAGATACTGACCTTGACCCTACGTCTTACCCAGCTCATTTCAAGTGAAAGATTTCACATCCCTTGTGAACTGCATTCACTATCACTCATTGCTTTATTCTAATTATTGATTTAGGGTTGGATGTTTTTTCATGGATTTATTGAATAATATGCATGCGTTTAAAGCATGAATGTTTTGGTTCATTATGAATTCNCGCTGATAATGTAACACAGTGCCACACAGCAAAATTTGAGCAAATAGCTTCTGAAAAAATTGCAAAAACGCAGCCACCACCAAAGCGACGGGAATCGTGTGAAACGCAGTATGAGGAGCTGCGTCGCTTTGGTGGTGGCGGCGGCACAACTTGTATAGCTTTGCACTGCGTTCCTGAACCTATTTCTGAATCCACTTTCAAGCCCACACTGATCACATCCCTGAACTCATTTTTGATCCTATTTCTTAACCCATTCTGAACCCATTTCTGAGCCCAATTTCGAACTTTTTTTCGAACCTATTCTGAACTCATTTTGTGCCTTTTTGTGAAGCCATTTTTGAACCCATTTCTGAGCCCATCGATGACTTCACAACAATGTGAAGAAAGGGATTCACACTCCTTTAGTTGAGATTAATTGCCCCATTCTGTCTCTAGCCGGGTCCTCTTTTCGTGCCATTAATTCATAGCGTCGAGCTAACGCCTCTCTCATGACTAGAGAGCCCGGAAGACGAGCTCGAGCTAAGGCTCCTACTCAAGTGTCTAGATTCTAACAGCTGGAGTTCTAGGCTCACTCTCATTGTTCGCTGATTCTCTGCTGAGGTGATGTTATCTTGTGAGAATGTGAGGAATGTGTCAGTCGGATGCTCGAGACGGCATCTGAGTTAGGGCAGATGGAGCAAAGAGCCAGCAGCCTAAGGTTCTCGAAGCGGAAGGCCTGTTGACCTCTCCGCCGGCTCTGTTGCACTTAGCCTCCGTACCTATTGTTGCACTTAGCCACCTAAATCGTACCTACTGCTGCCCTGTACCTTTGTTGGTTAACGAAGACAGCCAAGTTCTCTCCCACACCCTGCTGACAGTAGAGCTCCATCTCCTCTCAAGCTCCCTGATGCCGACAGTGAAAATTATCCCATTTGTGTAATAAATAGCCCAGTATTGCTCGCTTGATCCACCCGACCGTCATTCTGTCACGCTCTTAAAGATTTAGATACGAGAATATTCCGCGGTCCGTATTCCTAAACTAAAAGCGAGACTGTCAAATTAAGCAGACCGTATCAGTGATACTGAAAATAACATTATTTCACGTCAGAGTTACCGTACTTAAGACGGCATCTTAAGAAATTAACATCATTTGTCCCGCCATTTTTGGCAGGGCGTGTTTACTAGCATCCAATGAACACTCCCTGCCCCGCTCAGCTGTGCAAACTTACAAAGCCAATGTTCAGGTTAAAGAACACCGATAGTTTCAGCCCCGAAACATAGCTCGGACAACTGAACCCGTTTCTGAGCCCATTTCTGGGCCCGTTTTTGAACTCATATCTGAACCCATTTTAGAGCTTATTTCCAAGCCATTTCTGACCCCAGTTTCCTTTGCCCCAGAGGCCGCTCCCCACAACAATGAAACGAGCTCTGGCAATTGTGTTGCGTGCAACAAACACACGGCACATTATTTGTGTGTTTGTGTCAAAATACTTGTGTATGTGTGCTGACCCATGAGATGCTGGTGTCAACATTATGATGTGTGCTGTGTGTTTTGTCCTGTGTTGCGTCGTGTGTTGTGTTGTATGTTTGTCGTGTATTGTGTCGTATGTTGTGTATTCTGGCGTGTGTTGTGTCCTGCGTTATTTAGTTGTGTCGTGTGCTATGTTAGTGTGCCATGTCAACACAAGACCAACGTTCGATGTACGAGACAGACGTAGGATGTACGAGGCAGACGTACGACGCACGAAACATACGTGTGATGCAGGAGACGGATGCACGATGCAGGAGACAGACGTACTATGCAGGAGAAAGACGTACTATGCAACACGGCGCAGGAGACAGACCAGGAGACAGACACACGATGCAGGAGACTGACGTACGATGCAGGAGACAGACGCACGATGTAGGAGACAGACCTACAATGCAGGAGACAGACGTACAATGCAGGAGACAGACGCACGATGCAGGAGACAGACCTACGATGCAGGAGACAGACGCACGATGCAGGAGACAGACGCACAATGCAGAAGACAGACGCACGACGCAGGAGACAGACGCACAATGCAGGAGACAGACGCACGACGCAGGAGATAGACGCACGACGCACGATGCAGGAGACAGACGCACGACGCGCAAAAGAGACGTACGATCCCCGATGCAGGAGACAGACGTACGATGCAGGAGACAGACGTACGACACCAGGAAGGAGCTGGAGAGAGCAGCGAGCCACGGTCCGTAAGTGCGGAGGCACAAAGGGTTTCCGGAGGCTCTTTCCTAATGGATTGTGGAACTCGGCCATGCGCTCTTTTGTGGCGTGTGCCACGGACGCCGCACGCCGGAAAATGATCTCACTTTAGACACACAATGGAAGCCCTACAACTCACACTAAAGTCCCTCTCATGTCACACACTTTGCTGCCGACACAAAAACACCTCCGCCAATGGCAGCCCTGCACGTCAGCCTCCAGAAAAAATCCTCCTCCAATCCCACAGTCTCAAAATATGTCGTCACAGTTTCAATAAACCGCTTTAGGAGACCAACCAATTGCAGGACACGAGAGATGACGTCACGAGATTTTCAAATCTGTAGAGTTTATGAGGGCCAATGGGAGCGCAGCTCGCTTCTTTGGGTTGTTTAAAGCGGCGCTGAGTGCCGGTATTACACTTCAGGACGCAGATTGCGGCGCCTGCCCAGAATGGCAGCTTTTACGACAATTTGACCGCTTGGCAACTGCTCATCTGGGGGACACTTGGCAGCTCTGGGTGTCTGGATAAGCGCCTGGGGTATGGGTGACAGCTCTTTGTGGTCCAGGGGAGTCACTGGAAATAAGGTGAGTGTATGACTGAGGACGAGAATAAGTGTAGGTTGGCAGAGTGCAAGGTGCAAGAGGGGGAGGGCATGTAGGTGGTAGTGTAAGGCACCTACGTGCCGGTACATGTGTGTAATGAGTAAGTCTCTAGAGCGAGGCACCACATACAAGAGACTCACAGTGAACGCATAAGGCAGACCCACAACTTCGAGTAATTGTGCCCAACTGAAGACCGTGCCAAGTTAGTTGAATATTGGTTGGACAGTCCGTCAAGTTAGTGTCAATATTCTTAAAAAGCTGTGAAGTCCATAGAATTGATGCCATGATACGTAAATTGTGGGTGAGACGTCGACAGAAATAATGCTGAAATAGTTAAATTAAATGCTGCGCGTAAAGTCCGTAGAGTTGTTTGAGAGATATTTAAATATTGCGTGTAAATTCCGTAGAGTTGTTTAATAGTTAAATATTGGACGTAAAGTCCGTAGAGTTGTTTGAGACATAGTTATATGTTGCGTGTAAAGTCCATGGAGTTGTTTGCGTGATAGTTAAATATAGGGCATAAAGTCCGTAGAGTTGTTTTAGGGATAGTTAAATATTGCGCGTAAAGTCCGTAGAGTTAATCCTGAGATGGTTGGTCAGTCATTCTCATACAGATTTCGAATACAACATTAAAATATCAGACAGTGACTATTCGTTATTAGGTTCAACCAATAATTCCACTGATCTCAAACTTTTAGAATTCTTTTTTACACATGAGCAAAAACCGGATCTTAACGACATGCAGAGCGCCCATCCCTTTCTCATTGTGTTTTAACTCTTCTGTAGCTTCTTCTTTCTTTAGGCATGCATTTGCGGTCACCAACTCCTCCTTGTTTTAATTTTGATTTTTTATCGTATTTAATTAGCCTCATTTGTAAGATCTGGCTATGCTTTGAATGCTTCTTTGGATTTCTGTTTAATCGTTTTGAGAATTTGGCTGATGATAGGCTTGGGCTCGAAACGCCCTGCTTAGAATTTTTACAACTACGACGTGATGATGTTTTATAGAGTAATTTTGCCGTCTTTTTTTTTTGGTTGAATATTAATCGTAAAGTCCGTCGAGCTGGGGCCGAGATAGCTAAATATAGGTCATTAAGTTGTGAATTGAAGAGTTGAGGTCAAAATAGATAAACATGTGTCGCTACGTTTGTAGAGTTGGGTGCAGTCGTCAGTTCCAGTGTGTGGCCTGCCCGACCCTCGCGAGTCATACAAATGTTGGCACAATTTCGAAAACTTATTTGGCTGCATCTGCACACAAATTATTATCAGTGGACTGAAGCGTGAGTACAAAATGTGAAACGAAGAACATACCGAGCAGTGGAACTAGGATAGGTTTCTGGCTAGTTTCACTTCTAATAACTGAAAATAAAACGAGTTTACAACGATATTTGAACAGTAGAACAGTCTTAGGATGCTCTTAATATACGGTTTGTTGGACTGCCTCACTATCCCAATTCAGCTTTAAATGCTTCTTACATATGTATCTTGGTCTACCCCTTATGTTCTGAATTAATATACAAGGGAAAGAAAATATATTAACGATTTTTTCGTAATATGTAGACAGCGAACTATGTTTAAGAAGAGCTCTCAAAAATTGTTCTACGTAAGAACCTTTTGAAAAACCGGACATACATGCTTCAATGGAGCTCGTAAATGTGTGTTTCGCATTTTTTTCCGTTTCTTACATTTGTGTAAATGTATACCTCTTATCTTTGATCTCCGTGTATTTTTACATAACTTCATGTCTTGTATTTTTAAATAATTCTTTGATCTTTGGCCGAACATATTGTCTAGAGTATCTGGAACCTAAACAAATGTACGGTATTCATTTTCCTATGCATGGAAACTTACGGCATAATCATACAAGGACGTGTGTAAGTTTGGCAGTGTGTGTGCGTGCATGTGTGTGTGTGTGCTGCTCAGCGTGTGGGTTGCATCAGAATGACAAAGAGGTTGGGGCTTGAATTCATCCAACTGGAATAAAAACATCATCGTCCGACTCTGAATAATCTCTGAAATATTGATTTTCAATTAGCTGTCTTAGAGACTGAAATTTTGCAGGAAATTCGTGGTTTGAATTTCGGCCAAAAGTTTCAGTGTTCACAAGCCAAAGCGCGCCATGTGCGAAGGTGGTTCTAAGGCTTTTTCTGGTAGTGAAGCGATCGCAATGGACCATTACACGTCGGAGTGTGAAGTGACTACACGTCGGAGTGGGAAGTGACTACACGTCGGAGTGTGTAGTGACCACACGTCGGAGTGTGTAGTGACCACACACGTCGGAGTGTGTAGTGACCTCATATGGGAGTGTGTAGTGACTACTTGTGGCGTACATATCACCCGTGCTGCTACTTGCACAGTATTTCGCTGCCCCAAATTCTTTTAATTTTTTTCCTCCATAATCCAGAGCAGTGTGAGGAACACTCGAGTTTCTCAGACCTGCGCACGCATAACATCGACACTGGAAAGGAGTCCTGTAAATATTTTGTGACCATGACCGGCACTGAACGTACTCGCTGATCTACGATTTCTTAGAGGGTAAGTTTTGTAAATACATTTTTTTTGTATTTGTATTCTAGTGGCAATCTGCGATTTTTTTTTGTTTTTAGTAGATTAGATAGGGATGTGCGATTTTTGGAAACCGACTAGTGTGTCCATGGCCTACTGTACTAAGAGTACTTAGTACAGAAGGCCATGAGTGTGTCTTTGTGAGAAACATTTCCATTTGATTTGGTAATGGCTAATTCGGGCAGAATGGCTGAAGGTAGAAGGAAGATTCAGTGTACGACTTGTGGAACATGGATAGAGATGAGTTTTTGTAATGATTTAGGTGAGAGGAGTGAAATGGAGATTTATGCGCTGGTTTTAGAATGCTGGTGGGCTTGAGTGAGGCAAAGGAGGAGGTGGAAGAGAAGAATTGATGGCTGAAATTCTGATGCTGACGAATGAATTGGCGGGTGTCAGAAAGATGAAAGGAGGAATAAATGAGAAAGAGAAAAAGAAAGTGTTGAAAAGTGTGTGCCACTGAGAGCAAGAAGCTGAGGAAGAGACGTGTACAAGAGAGCATGAAACGGGAGACACGAATACGTGGGGATTGCATGGTGAACAATGTCAGGAGGCATGTTAGGTTGTCTCTCAGCAATGATTGCACAAGTTTGAGAGGGGAAGGAATAAAAGAGATTTGTGCACGTGCTGAGAAAGTGATTGGTAGTATGAATGGAGGCATGGTTATACTGCAAGGAGGTGGAAATGATTTGATTGAGTGTGGAAGCGAGGGTACTGGGAATGTCATCATGAAAGTAATTGAATTTGTACGGAAGAAGAAGGTGAGAGTTGCGGTTACGAATTGACTTAGAAGGCCTGCTTGTGATGAGAAGTTTAAGAGAGTACGAATGAAGGAAATGGATCTGTGCATGAAAGGATTATGAATATAAGAGTAGAATGAATGCGAATGCGTAAAATAGGGTCCAGCTTCCTGGATTTGGATACCGCAATCCAGACTAATTTTTTTTGAGAGATGGAGTCCACTTTTCACAGGACGGTAAGATGAAGCTCTCAAAAAGGTACATCGGTTGGATCAGGGCTGCCCATACTCTGATAGATAGTCGGACCGTATGCGTGACAGAACATCATCAGAAAGACCAGAGAATTGATTATCGTGAAGTTTAGATGAGTAAATGTGCTTGTATGGCAGGTAGACGAGCTGGATGATCTGCTTGGTTTTTGTGAGGAAGGAAGATTAGATTGTGTCGGTGAGGTAGAGACCCAGATGCGAGATAGGGTAAACTTGGTGTATACAGAAAATAAGTATCGAAAAAGGGTGGAGGAGTTGGATTAATTATGAAGGATGATTTAGCTTGGAAATTTGTTAGACATATAGGTTGGAAATGTTCTTGAGTGTGAAAAAATCATGGTAATTTTATGTGAAAGTATAAGTAAATGCAACGGAATTAATGTGACATCATAACTGTATTTTATACGACGACTAAAGGATCATTGTCAGAGGAACGGAATGCAAAGAAGTATGCTCTGATTAAATGTATTGTGCAGGCACGTGATGGATATCCAGTCATTGTAATAGGAAATATGAATGACCATGTTAGAATACTTGGGAAGAATGTCAATGCCAATGGACAGAAATTGAGTTTTATGTAGGAACTGAGTTGTAAATTCGAGTGTCACAATTGGGAATGGTGTGCATACATGGGTGAGCAAAGAGTGAGGAAGTGCAGTTGACTATGTGTCAGTGAACCGTGAAGCGAGAAAACATTTGAATGCAAGTAGATGAAGATGAATATGATGTTGACACTGATCACCGAATGTTTGTATTTGAATATAACTGGAATAGGGAAAGACAAACTCAAAAGAAAACTAGAGTGAGAGAAAAATGATCTATGAAAACAGCTAACTGAGATAATTTTTCTGATGAATTGAAGAAATTAGAGTGGGAGGCGAATGGAAATGTGAATGATTTGAACAGTAAGGTAAGAAGAATTTTGTATGACGTGTCAGAGCAAACGATAGACCGAATGAAGTGTAGAAGCAACATTAAGAGACAAATGGTTCGCGACAAAGATAAAAGAAGAGCGTTTAATTGAAAAGAAAAACTTTGAATAATAAGCAGCGAGCAATGCGAAACTGTTTGAAAAGCAGAGGATTACAGAAATTGAGTGGCAGAATATATGAGATGAATATAGGTGTCAGCAAAAGAAAGTGAGGAAATTAATTTATGAGGCTAGACTGAGAGAGGAGTGAATCCAAATTGAAAGCTGAAAGGAAAAGATCCAGATGGAATTAAAGATTAGTGTAAATTCATGCAAGGAAATAATAGATGCAATCAAGTAAATATGCACAAACATGTAGTTAATGGTCAAACAGTGAATGAATGGTTGAAAATGGTAAAAACATTGGAAGAAAATTGGGAAGACATAGGTGGAATGAATGAACAAGGAATTGCTGTGTATGATGCGAATTTTTAGATTGGTGAATATGATCTGTAAATAGAACGGTAAATTTCATGTGAGGAGATTACAAGTTTTTTTTAAAAAGGTGAAGAGTGGGAAAGCTAGTGGACCTGATTATATTCAATATGAATTCCATAAACGTGAAGGTAGGAGTGTTGTGAGCATGTTAAAATGTTAGTTTGATGAGTTATTAGGGAACGAAAGTGTTCCACATGTGTGGGATGAATGCAATGTGATTTTGGTACAGGGTGGTCTTAAGAGTGTGAAAGAACTGAAGAATTATAGGCCTATTGCATCGGCTGGCACCGTATGGAAAACTCCCTGTGGCATTCTGAGTGAAGGGATGAAACAATTTGTTGAAGAACATGGAGTGATGGGTGAGGAGCTAAACGGTTTTAGGAGAGACAGACGTGGTGAGGACAACTTGTTCGTTGTGAATGATATAATTGAAAAAATGAAGAAAGACAGGAACAATGTGTATCTGGCATTCTTAGATATTGAAGAGGCATATGACAGAGTGGACCGTTTGAGGCTGTTTCATATATGGTTTCTTAGATAATAGGTTTTAGTAGGAAAATGAGAATACCAGCGCAAAATGGTGGTTAAGGGACTTAGACACTGATCAAGAGGGGAGTATTAGGGGAGTGAGACAGAGGTGCACCTTGTCTCCCTTCCTGTTTGGTTTCTACACAGAAAAATTAGCTGTTCGTATGCGAAAAGGACGCTTAGGACTGGAAGTAGATGATGAAAGACTTAGTTCTCGGCAGTATGATGATGGCATTGTTGTTGTTCGTGAATCATAGCAGGAATTACAGGTATAATGCTCGATACTGTTAATGGTGATAGTAGAGATTTTAATATAAACTTAATTGAACAAAAGTAAAGTTATGGTTATGGATGCAGATGGATTGGACAAAAATCGCCAGTGAAATATAGAAGACGTAATCATAGATAGAACGAAAGAATACAAGTACCTAGGATGCATGTTGAGTGAAGATGGAACTTCAAGAGGGATGGCCACAAAGCGGCAAACGCTATACAGTGCTGTGGACGCTTGAGTAGAGTAGCTTCGTACAGAGTGAATAAGTATGAGTGTGTTTGAGGAATGTGGAAGTATGTTGCCGTATCAAATGTAATATATGGTATATATATATATATTACAGCATGGAAAAGAAGAAACCTATAGAAGTTGGAGGTGAATCAGAACCAGCGCGGCTGCTTGGCACTGGGTGCTCCAAATGAACAGCTGTGGAGGCAATTGGAAGTAACCTCGGATGGAGTCTGTTCCCTGAGCGAGTGATGAGAGCTATACTGAATTGTAAGGAGAGAATTGAGCGTGTGGAGGGGATTAGGTGTGTGAGGCGCATTTATGAACCGAATTTGAGTGAAAGTGCATAGGAAAAGGTGTGTAAAACGCATGCAAGAAAATTAAATATCCCCAAGATTATGAGTGTTAGATATGGAAGGTTTGTTGATGACTTGTATTCGAGACACCAAGAAGGAGGTAAAACAGAATGGGAGTATAATAAATGGAAGAAAGAAATTGAAAAGAGAACAAAAGAGCGTGGACTGGACAAGTAAGACAAGAGTGTGGACTGGACTAGTGGAACAAGAGTGTGGACTGGACAAGTGGAAAAGGACCATTAATGGGACTGCATCTCTAATCTGGTATGCTCAGAAGAAAGTGCCAAGGACTGAGATATTCTATGATGGGCGTTAAGGAAGTCAACTGTTGTCTGGAGTTCAGTCTCAAACTTTAGGAGTGAACAGGCGCACGTGGAGATGGAATGAAGGGAACACTAGGATGTGTGGGCAGTGCAACAGTGGAGTCGAAGAAACAATTGAGCCTTTTGTTTTTGAGTGCAGTAAGTATGCATGTAAGAGAGAAGCTTTAATGAACGTAATTTATGAGCAGTGTGGAGTAGTACAGTGGTATGTCAGAAGTGCTGAAGATGATTTGGATGTTATATATCTTTCAGAACTGGATGAAAAGTGTTATTTTATGGTTCTTATGAAATTAAAAATTTATTGGTGAAAGCATGGAATATGGATCAGTAATAGGTAGTGTTTGGTAGACTTTCATAAGTTGTGTTGTCCAACCAAGCATGAGAGAATCTTTCTTTTCGACGACCTAGATTGCCGGTGACGCCCTCCGCTGGTTGGAGTTTACATCAGACGCGGAGTACTTCATACTTTGGGAACTTTATTGATGAGGCCACAGCCAATGGGGCATGACCGAAGACCTACTTTTGTGCACGATGTGTGGTTTTATAGAGGGAATTTAATGGTTGAAATAAAGGCTCCGACAGATGTTGACCTTGCATCAAGTTCAAGTTCAACCATCCGTATATGCCTGACACTCAGGTAAATGTGGGAACCAATGTCGTGCTGTAAACTTTTAATAAAATTTCCATTCGTTTGAGAATTCTATGATTCCATCATTAGTGCTGGGAAAAGAAAAAGAAAACTGGAACTGGACTGGAGCATACATCCTGTTGGGCGTCGTATGGTGGTTTGTGTAGCTCAGGCATTTTGGATGATATAGAAGTTGCTTCTGCATGCCAATGAATTTCCTGTAGCAACGCAGTAGTCTACCCACCAAATAGACTTTCAACACAGCTCTCCATTCACCATCGATACTCTACTCTGTCTGCTCCGGTCCAAGCAGAGTTCCACTGTTATACATATTACCGGGATGAATGCTGAAGTAAGATTCTATATTAAGAAAATATCCAAACAGTTTTTCAAAATTACGTTTTTGCCAGAGATGCGAAGGAGCAGTCCCTCCACCAAACACCTTGGCAGCAGCGACGGACAAAAAACATTATTCTTTACTGTAGTGAGGTCAGCTACTTTACTTGAAGCTGATTAAGTAGAATAAGGATAAGCGAAGGGATTTCAGTTTTGCGGCCTCTGTAGCTTCAGCGCTCGCCCAGGAGGCGGGCTGAACCCGGGAGGTCGTCACGGAGCGGTGCGGGTTAGGGCGCCGTATGAGGTATCTCATACGGCGCCCTCTTGAGGCGCCGTATGAGGTATCTCTTATACAAAGTTGTGACCGTGAACTGAATAGAACGTAACAAATTATTTGTAACTTTGTGTCAGGTATCGGGGACACGGTGCTCGGCTAGGTTGTGTCGTGAGTTTGACCTATAGAATAGTGGAGATAGAACCTCGTAGTTAGTTGATGACCTTAATTGTAAACTCTTCTTACTTGGTGGAGGGAACTTGGGCAGGGTCAATGTTTTTGTTCTCAGTAACTAGATGTCCTCACATCATTTTCAATAAATGTTCTTAATGTTATAAGAGCTCTTTGTAAATTTCCTAATTGATCTAATCGGTTGATCTCATCTTAGGCGGCAATAGCTAAACATAAACATCGCTACCATGACTTTAGGTGGCGCTGCAGCACCAGCGCTCGGTGTGTTGTGTGCGTGCGTACGTTCGTATGCTCGGGAACAAATAGAATTATTTTACTCGTCTTTTTTTCATTTTTATGTTACAGGTTGTTCTTTTTGTGAAGTGAGCCACTTCATNTCCTACGCGTCGGTGCCGTCATTCTTCCCTCTGTGTTGCTGGCCCCTCGTTCCCCCGATTCCTTCGCCACCATTCCAACCCTACCATTCCTCCTATTCCATCCTCACCATTCCTTCCTTCCATTCCTCCATCCCTTTTTATCCCCTTATTGTGTTCAAATTCTTCCTCCCCTTACTCCCACCCCTGTTCCTGCCAACACAAGTTTCTCATCACCCACACACCAACTCCCCCACACCAGCCCCTCTCACACCAACTTCTCTCACACCAGCTCCTCTCACACCAGCCCCTCTCACA
>VOMN01055228.1:0-17572 GCA_014899125.1 Orchestia grillus
GGCGAGTTTTGAGATCTTAGTCGACCACAGATATGGAGGGGGCGGGGGACAGCGGGTGTGTGTTGGGAGGGCGAATTTCTAGGGGGATTCTGTAGAGTGGGAAGGGACTGGGAAGAAGGAGAGGGGCAGGGGCTGGAGGGGGAGTGCAGAGGTGGAGATGATGTGTGTTTGTGTGTGAGGCAGAGTGAGGGTTCTCTCACAGATATGTGTGTTTTAAAAGTAACTGTCGGTAGTCATCATATGGCATTTCACATTGTGGCATTTCACATTGTGGCATTTCAAATTGTGGCATTCCACGTTGTGGCATTTCTCCAATGCGACATTCACTTGTGGCATATTTTGCCCGATGAAGAGACCATTTCTCAGTTAGTGTCTTGAGCAGACATTTGCAAAAATTTTCGACAGAACCACCTGACCTGCTCCTGTAGACATTTCCGGAAGCCGTCATTTTGTGTGGCGACTCCGATACTGTATGATATTTGCCACCATCTTCTACTCACTCGAAATATTTTTACTTTTGCCGATGTTTTTGCTGCTATTGATGTCTATTTTGTACGTTTTTACATTGTATATTTAATGTTTTAACTAATTGATATAGAACACTACAACCAATTTTCAATACGATATTTATGTAAAAGGATTTGTGACCGGTATTTCCAACAGATACTGTTACGAGTATTTAGCCCAGATACGAGTATTTAGTCCAGATACAACGAGTATGTAGTCCAGATACTACGAGTATTTGGCCCACATACGACGAGTATTTAGTCCAGATACTACGAGTATTTAGCCCAGATGCTACGAGTACTTGGCCCAGATGCTACGAGTATTTGGCCCAGATACTACGAGTACTTGGCCCAGCTGCTACGCGTATTTGGCCCAGATGCTACGAGTATTTCTCGCAGATGCTACGCGTACATAAGTATGTCCACTACTGACCACAACTACTTCGCTAAAAAAATAACCTCCTCGTTGCAGAGAGTTCTACTACATTCAGATGGAGAAGCACGCTCGCCAGGCCCTCAGCGAAGGGGTCAAAAATTCGGACGATCTCGTGGTCACCATCGACTCTGAACTCATCAGGGTCCTAAACCTGCACTACAACAGGAACAACCACCTCGAAGTGAGTGCAGGGCAAACAGGGAGCGTGGCACTGGTTGTTGTTGTTGAGTTTGGTCCTAATGTGTGGGTGTTGCGTGGTCTTGAGCCGGACTGAAATTTCTTTGTTTCACTTATCTTTAAGTCACACATTTTCTTGGACCCCCAATGAACTTTCTACTCGCGAGTATTTATACTACGAGTTAGATGTCACCCACGAGTATTTATACTACGAGTTTGATGTCACTCACGAGTATTTATACTACGAGTTAGATGTCACTCACGAGTATTTATACTACGAGTTTGATGTCACTCACGAGTGTTCATACTTAGCGGCGTGGACCGAAATCTTTTCATTTTCCTTGGTTTTAAATAAGTTCTCCTGGACCCTCAATGAACTCTTGGAGGTGTAGACAGAAATTTCTTGATTTCTCTTACCTTTAAATAAGTTTTCTTTTGCCCCAATGAACTCTTGGTGGCGCGGATGGAAGTTTCGTGATTACTTGTAGCTTTAATTCAAGCCTGTGACCCGTGATGAAGCATGGAAAGCCTGACCAATTAATTCTTGAATCTTTTTAATTTTATCTACATTTTCTCGGCCTGCAGTAAAATTNAATTTAACCCAGAACACGTTCAAAATCCGTTTCATTCCAATGTTCAACATTTGTGCGAATGCACAAATGTTGTTCGTACGTTCGTACGCTGAGGGGGGGGGAGGATAATCGTTGCAGTTGGCATACATCGTTGCTCTTCTCAATTTACAGGAGCTTTACTAGCTCGGAAAGATGCTTTAAGGTATATTTCTAGATGCAGCAAAGTTTTTTGCAAGCCATGAGGATTTATTTTTCGTGAAGTTCTGTCAATTTTTGGTTTTGGAAAAAATCAATTTTGAAAAATATTTTCCTCATCACATAATTCATTAATGTTAAATTTCTGTACTTCCTGTGTCTTTTTTCAGCTTCAGAATGCAGTACTCTCACATTCTTTTATCAAATGCCTTTATCATCCTATCTTTCAATCAACAATTTGATCTTGTCACAGATCACTAATTAATGTAAGGCAGGTGTACCCTACCTCGATCGCTCCAACATTGTTTAATATATTCCAATCGTTTTTAGTGGTTTTTAATCGAGCTTCAGTCGCACATGTTCTAAATTAAAATATGGTACGTGTTATTTTCCAATCAGTAAAAAATATCATCAAATCGTATACGTAAGAAAGTTCATTCATTTTCATTTTTTCAGAGACTATAGAAATATCTCATTCGAGTCTTCTTAAAATTACTTCACTAGACGTTTTTCAAACTTGAGATGACTTAATTTTATCAATAAGTCTTTTGAAGCACAAATACGAACATGAAGTTGAGAGAGTTGTTTGGTTTCAGCAGATCCCAAGTCACTTCCGGTACGTCACGGAACAAACCCTGAAGGAATTCTTCAAAGCCATTCAAGACGGCAAAGACAGCGAATCGTCTTGGAAGAAAGCCATCTACAAAGTCATCGCCCGCCTCGACGAAACTGTCCCTGATTACTTCAAGTCGCCAACATTCCTAGAGCAGCTCGAATAGGGGCAGCGAGACGCCTAGAGCTACCTAGTATCTCACTAGATAATCTAGGCTTCGTTGTTTAGGGATCATCGTAAATCGATAACCCCGAGCTGTTATCAGTTCTGGTTCCTAAAAGGTACCAAGCTCGTGGAAGTCCATCTGCAAATTCGAGTGATTCAACTGGAAAATGAGGTTTCCTTTCCAGTTAACGATTTTCAGAAATGTGCATTACCTTCGATGAATTCGAGTGGAAGACAACAAAGATGTGTAATTACTGGCACCGAAATCAGTGTTATTTAATAATCACGATTTACATCTAGAGTGCCGTATTCTACGCATAAGTAAGAAGATAAAACGAATAAAACTAGTTCCTATGAGAACTAGCACTCGCTTTATCTGTCGTAAGAAGAGCATCTTGAAAGAGGTTTGTAAATCCATACAAGTAATATCGATGATGACGTGGTGACCCAAATGTGATAGGTGGGCAGTAGTGATGCTTTCTAGGAACTGCCGTAATAATCAAATTAAAAACCTCTCAGTTGAGTAACGACCACGTGTGACCTAGTACTGAGACGGACACCTGTGAATGCAATTACGAGCAGGTATGTCTCTTCAGTATGCGTAAGGGTCTGTTATGATGTGTGTGTTAGAGTCAAATGATGCTCTTACAGAGCATGCATGTAAAGATCATTCGAACTGGGCTTTGGTGCTTGACTTTACGAAGAGCCTTTCAGTTTATGATAATTATATGTAATTCATGTACAAAACTAACATTCCAGGATATAAAGCATTCCAAGATGTAAAGCATTCCACAATGCAATGCATTCCAAGATGCAAGGCATTGCATGATGCAAAATGTTCCCAGACTTAAGCATTCCACGATATGTACCATTCCATGATCTGCACAGCATAATTTGAATATACGTTCAATGAGTTCCAATTAACTCAGAGAGTAGATCGGTTAGAATCAGCCTAGTTGTTAAAGTATTTGCGTTTTCTGTTGAGTTGTACGACGAGAAGAGCAGACTGGAGGCAATTCTCGGCTACAGATTGGCTGAGAGAATAGAATTTCAGACCGAGGTATGAGATTCGATCCCAAGGTGTAAGATCTCCGTCGTTCTTTTGATTTACAGGCCACTGGCTTAGTGGTGTGGGTACACTCGTGCGTCGCTGAAGTCTACAGTATATGATAATTAGTTCTACGGAAGCCAGAATGATCTTCATTTTCAGAGGATCTCAACAGATAAAGACAGTCTCATCACGGAGATTTGTTATAATCTCCCTGTTTGATTATTCTTTATTGATATTTTCTTGTTAAAATATTTAGCTTTTGACTATACGTATTATCTGTAATTTGTAGAAATGATTTCCCGTTTTGTATTTCCGTTTGTACAATGAAACTGCTTGCATCTCTTATTGTTTTAGCAATTACTCGAATGCCCGATGATTTATGGGAAATAATTTATGGGAAGATGTTAATAGACCTTAAACGTATGAAGTTACGTTTTAGTTACTTTAATTGATGCGTTTGTTAGGTTTCACAAGTTACTGTTTATGAAATGTTTCTTGTCTTACTAACTAGCTTGTGCACTAGGTATGAGAACTAGTACACCAGCTATGAGAACTAGTACACCAGCTGTGAGAACTACTGTACTAGCTATGAGAGCTAGTACGCTAGCTTTGGGAACTAGTACACCAGCTGTGAGAACTAGTGCACTAGCTATGAGAACTAGTACACTAGTCATGAGAACTAGTACCCCAGCTACAAAAACTAGTTCCCCAGCTACAACAACTAGTACTCTAGCTACGACAACTAGTGCACTGTTTGGTACTCAGATCGCGAGAGTACTGCGTACCAGATACACTGTACAGTACATTTGAGTGCTTTGCAATACATTAATGTGTACATACGACTCATTACTTCAAATTGTACATACCTCGCACTCCAACACACTCGAGAAGCCAGAAGGATTCTACGGTAATTGACGTTCCCATGAATATAAATGTGTATATGTGTACATGTGTGTGTACGCTTGTACAAATGTACTCGTGCATGATGTACACGATAGTACTACGGGGGTTGGTCGACGGAGCAGTGAAGTCTGTACAAAAGCACGTGTACGCGGAGCTGCCCGTCTTCCCCACGTGGCTGAGCACAATAAGGAATACATACGGAGCTTCTTTTTACGCGAAGGCTCTCCTGTAAAATTGTAAATACCGCTTGGATACCAAAACTTTTTCTGTTATTAAGTGAACAGGGTGTGATTTTTTCAACATTACCTCAGCGTGCGGGTTCCTTTCTTTCCGTTTTTTGGACTTCCGACAATCACTGAGCGCGCGATCTATGGCTTCCCCTATCTTTTAATTCCGAGTTATAGATAAAAATCCGTCTCGGAAGACTAGGTTTCATAATACACCTTTCGGGGAATTTTCTCCTCTTCGCATCCGCCTCTTGAACGTCTCATGACTGAACTTTGGTTCACCGGTTCAGACTCTAGAGCGAATTTATCTGCTAGGAATCTGTTCATCTGCAGTATTTTTTCCGTACCGCCGTTCGAAGTCATTAAAGGAATTAAGTCAAAAGATTTTCACGGACAGCAGATGAGAGCTCTGATACGATCCTGAAAATGTTAACCAAGAAGAATCCATTTTTCGCGTCGTGGGTCCTTCGCTAATGTTGACTGGTCAAGTTTTGCTTTGTTTCGGAAGGAATTATATTCGAATTTTAAGACTTGGTTCTGGAATGCTATGCCTGTTTTGATCTCTGAAAAAATCGATAAACGTGTCCCAGATTTTTTTTTAGAAGAGAAGAAGCCGCTTCTCCTCGGAGCTTTAAAGACAATCTAGTCGAATATCAAAGACGAAAGCGGTTGGAAACTTACTAACAACTGACAGCGCTAGTCAACGCCTTATACAATCTATTTATTTAAAGTCTCTCCATGTTCTTAATATATATATTGTATTTTTATCTGTCTGAATCAACCGCATAAACTGAACGACGCACAGGAGCGTAAATAAGCTATTGAGAAAAAGGGTTTAGTCGTCAGAATTTCTTTCCACGATCACCCTATTGTTGCTTTCATTTTCGAATTCCAAAGAGGAAATTTATGTTTTTTTTAGAAAATGGTTCCCATTCCACATGTGGTCCTCAAAGTTACTTTGAATTTACGAATACCTGAGATTTACGAGCCTATCTATTTTTGTCACGGGAAGATTTTCATGAAGACCTGTCAATCAGTTTGCAGTTTTTAAACGCACATAAAATTGAATTTTCAGCGAACGATTTTTATTATGACCTGACAGTTATGTACGTTGCTTTTTTGTATTGTATAAACAGTGTGTGTTTTTCCTAATTTTTATTCGAGTAATTATTAGATTTCGTAGGCAGCAAAGTGCCCCGGCCACTGGGGACGCGCGTCTGTGACTCGATGACGCTTGCGCAGCGCTACTGCAATACAAAGTCTCGCATCTTTTGCCTGCTTTATTTCACCTTTCATGCATGTGTGTTATGAGTCTGCTCAACGATCTCTTCCCGACCCCCCTAGGTATACTCAATTTGAATGTGCGTGAGTAAGGGACGCCCACGTCCCAACTTCTGAGGTAAATTGTTGCAAAAATCAACTGAGATTTATTCGTCTGGCACCTGAAGTTTCGTAATTAAGAATTAGGTGTCATTCTTTTGAAAGCAGAGCGCAGTTTCAAGCGAACAAGCGACATAGATTTTGGACTTATTACCTTATTACAAACGCAATAAGTGTAAAATCCCCTCTAGTACATACACAATCACAAACTACTACCTAGATATCACGGCTTCGTTGAAAAGGAGAAAACCTGAAAGATCGAGTTCCGTTATCCCACGTCTGTTGTAAACAGAATGTATGTACCGTAAAATTATCATGGGAACAGATTTCTACTACCTCGTGTAGGACACGGACATTATGGAGTCTTATCGTGATATGAAAATAATTAAGTGTTAACTACACCTGCCGAGTAGATATAAACACCAACATCGAAACGAATGTCGTGTATTTTTTTCGCCTATCTATTACCAAGAGCAGGAGCTCAGTATCGTCAGAGTGCTCACTTGTATAATAGGTTGGCTAATTGTACAAATATGCAATTAGAAAATTTAAGTGATTTATTCCGCTTTCCCAACAAAGACATCGCAGGAAAGTAAACTTTTCTATCAATTTTCACTATACACAATAATGCAATTAGCAATTACTTCATCAGAACCATCAATTCCAGTTCATTACGTATAGTTCATTGGTCTTAATATCGAAAATTAGTGATGCTGTACATAAATCGCACCCCAATTTAGACTTTTTAAATTCGATTCTACGCTGGAAAGAAGAGGTGCGTTCAAAGTTTATCACTAGCAAAAATATCAGTTTAACTCGAAAAGTTTTGACACTAACTAAACACCTCTACTCATACTAAACACAAAACACTGACCAAGTTCGTGGCTGGATAATAAGACACCACGGGCCCAAACTTGTCCAGCAGTTGCTGGAAGTCTGTCTCGATGTCCAAACTGCAACACAAAACAATGACTCCATTCCAAGCCTGGCAGGACGTCCCTCCCCGCAGCCTGATTTAATTCACCACGTCTATGCAGCTCAGCCATAGTGCAGCCTACACTAATGAACTGCTATAGTCTCCGTCACGAGTTATTTCAGCATCTTGTCTATTCATTATCAATTACGCAAACTTCCAGTCTGAACTTCCGTGCACTTAATGTCTCTGAAAAATAAGTTGATGAGTAAAAGGAGAGAGTTTCTATACGCTCGTAATTTTGTGCTCTGCGATGGGGGCACTCAGCTGTCGTAAAGCTGTAGGCTTTCCAGGGTAGTTTTTGATGGCTGATAAATTTCTGGATAACAGTCATATTGTTTAGTTCTTATGTTCAAAAAATTCTTTTGAACCAACTGCTCCTTGTGAAATTTTAAAAATGTATATGAAAGCGTATTACACAATATTCTGCAATTCTTATAATAACGGAGGATATCAGTTTCTAGAAGCTCGTTAAATATATTTTTAAAGAACTATTGAGATTAGATTAGAACTCAAGGGTCTACCTTATTTTATGTAAAAAAATCATGTTATCAATGAAGTTGCCTTTGAAAACTAGTTCGCAAACTGGCATTTACAATTGGATATAAATTTATTACTAACCTTAAAATTTTCAGACATAGTGGCTCGAAGATACAAATTCATCATCAAATTGGAACAAAAATACCACACATCATAGCGGAAATTCCTCTCATTCAAACGAAAAGACTTATTTTTCCTTTCTCAAGGGGGTGGGCGAGAGGCAGGTCTTCTGTTTAACTGAAATTGGCCTGCGCGAAAAACCAACCCATCTGGGGACAGAAGGTAAAAATAGCGAAGTAACGAAAGTAGAGAAACAATGAAAATATCAGTTGCTGTTGTTTCTAAAAATCAAGAAAATTTGAAATCCAAAGTCAAATGAAAATCGGACCAGTGCAACCCTAGATTTTGATAACAAAATTTTACTCGGGCATCCAAGGTCTAGCAGAGACGACGCTGCTTTCGTAGCGCCGTTGTTTGCAGCTAAGCGCTCTTCTTCCTGTGCCATTTTGTTAAACTCGCAGTCTTATTCAACACTGAGCTTCTTCTCCAATGGCACAAATTTGGTTTATTAATCAATGCCACAAATTTGGTTTCTTAATCAATGCCACAAATTTGACTTTTTAATCAATGCCACAAATTTTGCTTCTTAATTAATGCCACAAATTTGGCTTCTGAATCAATGCCGCAAATTTGACTTCTTAATCAGTGCCGCAAATTTGGCTTCTTAATCAATGCCGTAAATTTGGCTTCTTAATCAATGCCGCAAATTTGGCTTCGTTATCAATACCACAAATTTGGCTTCTTAATCAATACCACAAATTTGGCTTCTTAATCAATGCCGCAAATTTGGCTTCTTAATCAATACCACAAATTTGGCTTCTTAATCAACGCCACAAATTTGGGCCAATTACGAGAAACAGCGCTACTTACAGGGAATCCTCTGTCAAAATCCTTTATTTTGAGGTTAGTTTTTCTCTCCGGTGCGACCTAAAATATTCACACTTCGTCATGCGTCGCGGAACATTTTCTACCACTTTTTTACCGATCGTGAATGATAAAATCGAAACTACAGCCCGGATCGCCTGAAGTCCGTCTACTGCTCACCAGCGCGAAGAATCAATCACCAACTGAATTCTGGGGTGGAGCTCCTCTGATGATTGGCTGATTTGTTCCAAGTGACACACTTCTTCATCTAGGAATCCATGTTTCCTAGAATCACTTCACGATCTAAGTGTAAAAAAGAACTATGCTAGCTACATCAAGAAGGATATGTACATTTTGCTCATAGGAAAATTTCAATTAGAGTGCGATTTTGTGAGCGTCGAGAGAAAATATTCTTAGAACATTGCGGGCTGGCAACGTAGGCTTCAGTGCTCTTGGCTGACGAATAATACTTCTTTATTCTTTTCTCTGTGTGTTTGCGGAATCCATTTTGGCTTGCGGTGGGAACATCCAAAACGATGATGACAGAGGTATTCCCTGATCACTGCCCTTGCGAATTATGGTGACTTTGTTAGATCGGAGACACTTCTTCACCTCTAATTACCACCCAAAACTTGGTTCTGCGCCAAAATGAACAACACGTTATTATTTTCAGATAAATCAGCTCGATATGACTCGTCCGTAAATATGCCACGGTTACTTCTCCTGTCTTTTACGGACGAGTGCCTCAATTTTCCCGTAAACTTCCTCTTCGGTTGACAGCTGTAGGAATACTTGGTGTCTAATTGATTCATTGAGGTAACAATTTGCGTGATGGCACAACGAGTTCCGTGTTCGCGAGCAGCCAACAGACATCGAGTCTTTGTACCCGGACTTAGGAATTAGATCTTCGCAAGACATGGAATTAAGTCTTTATGCACAGACGTACAACTTTGGCCACCGTCTAAATTGGTCATTTTTGGTAACTTTGGGTGCCAGGTGTCTTTCTCTCTGGCATTTGGGGAGGTATAGATACATTGGATCAGAGTTTTCAAAGTTTTTAGTCCACAAACGTGCGCATCAGGATATTCTCCCATCGTTCATATTGCGCGACTTAATGCGACCGAAACAGGACAACTGATGATAGCGTTGGAAAAGAAGTAATAATTCTTACACCTCTACATAAATTTAGTCCACATGTGCGGGTGTAAGAGGTATTTATTGGTCATAATAAATCCTTGTGTAAATCGAATGCTTACTTATAGGCTGTTCAAAATTCATGTGCGTACAGCTTGTGCTAAAAGCGAGAACTATACATCTTCAAAAAATAATCGATTTATCGTCATCAGAAAGCTAACACCGCTTCTCTTAACTATTTCAATCATTTTAAATCCCTGGTTGTTTCAATATATACGAGGAGGGGATTTTAATTTTTATTAATGAACAGATTATCGATTTCAGTTACTGTTCTTATTGCAACCCACTCAACTTATTGAGATTGCAGCACAATCAAATTCGACGTTATCTCAATAGTTATGAATAAATATGACCGTGCCAATTGCTTGTGCAATTTCACAAGTGTATGTAATGGAAATATTTATCTCCAAAAGCCTTAAGCCACTGCTTTCTATAATGTTTTCTATTAAGTGAAAAATGCAAAAGTGTGAGCAATAAAAAAGCCTCAGCAGGACAGTAAAGTTTTAGGTTCACTCGTGACTGTAACAATACAGTACATGCGAAGATACGGAAGTTTTTGCACTTCAAAGCTCATACAATGACTATTAATGTTGTAAAATACCATTAATAAATTTACTAGTCGGACGAATATAAGATATGGAATCAAAAAACTAACATAATATATCCTTTGTGTAAAGTTAACATAAATCTACCCGAGTTATAGTATAATAGACCCAAAATGTAAGTTAAATTTTCGTTTCAGATTCCGTAGATTTTATTTATAGTATATCCTTTCGTCTTCAGTACATTTTTTATATTCGCTTACTTGTACTACGAGAAGCTCATGCAAATTATGCAGCTCGTGTTTAGTACATTAATGAAAGCTAAATTATAACGATGTGCATATATATTATATGGAAAACAGTTCCATCCGATCTATGTATGAGTACTTCGAGGCGGTAGGAGATATTATGCAGGACAAGCAAATTGTAATTGCGAATTTAGAGGATTAAATTCTCCCAAGTAGAACAGTTCTCAAAAATACGCGGTAAACTGAAATTTGCAGTCAAAAGAATCTGAATAACTAAATACATGTAGAAAGCAATAATGTTTTTATATACAGAGTGGAAAGAGGAAACGCATGTTTTCAATATTGAATTACAGAAACCTGGTTTAATTAAGAAAATAAACACATACATTAAGTAATAGCACTTATATGGCACTTTTTTGGTATACAAATCTACATATTCAATTTGGGTTAAAAATAATGTCTTGGAGATGTCCTTCTTGACGGACACAAATTTGAATCCTCTCCTGAAAGTTCCCCACGGCTCCCTCTAACATCCAGAGCTCGAACTGAACGGGGCAGACCAGAGGGTTTCTTCTTCATCACAGATCCAGTGCTTCCAAACGCTGCAACCCATCGGACTGCAGCGTTTTGATCTGGGACTACATATCGACTTTTGTCATAAACTCCTATACATTTCTACTACCATTAGTTACGGAGTAAAAAAATGAAACTTTTTTGTGGCCCATCCTGCATTTGTTTTTGTCAACGAAGCCTATCTACAGATACGCAGGTCATATGTCCAACAATTTCGTTGTTTGTTTCCTTCACACTTAAGCGGGCGAAATAAATAAATCTAAAGCCCCAGTGAATGCTTCTAATTATATATCCTACAAGTCTCTCTAAATTTGCCGCTTTAGTTGCGTTTCTTTCATCTATTTCAAACTGATTCACCCTATTTCAGGAACTTATCAGATTTGAGTCACTTCGAAAGCTCTCAATGGATGAGGAAAATCGTTGCTGATTAGTACAGCGGTAGCATGGATACGGTCATGAACTTAAAGTTATGGTCTATTTTATGTGCTGTGAAGTTTCTCCCATCTTGTTATTAAATAGCGTGTTACAACGCGTTGTTTGATAGATAGGAGCAAGCCTAATAAAAATTGATTAAGTAGGCGAATCTACTCACATGATATATCAAATTCCAATGCTACGTATACTTTTTATTCGAAAAGTTATTCCAGAATCCGTCATGCAATATAGCCAAACTATCATTTTTTCTGAAATTTTTTTCTTTAACTGTTGTATTAAATCATGAAAGAATATTTTTAAGAAATTAGGATATACATGAGGGTACGCTGCTTTATGTGCTCTCCGCACACAGAAAGCAACTTTGTATAAAAAAGTCCAAGATCAATGTTCGGTAAAGTATAAAAACAATGCTTTTTTTGTTAATTTTATTTCCCAAACCAAGAAGAGGAATCAAGAAAGCATTTCAAAACAGTCCCGTCTGAAAGCAAGCTCGACAGATCACACACCCGTTTGATGATCTGTGGTTTAATTATCCATTTCCATTGACTCGTGTTCTGAATACTCAATAGATAGTAGCTGAAAAAACTTATAGTGTATTGAGAGCTCAAAATATGAATACTCAATAATGACCCAGTGCTGCTCAGTGCGGCACTTGTAGATGATTTAAGTACATTTTCCAGTTCGGTCTACATAGATATACACGATGCTCTAAACTTCTTCTAAGGACTCTGTAAAATCAAAATCCGCATCAAAAATGATACAAAAGTAAATTAAATCCTTGTATCAGAATCCGTAGATTTATTTCTGTTCCGTGGGAGTCTACAGAGGTATTCTAGTGTTGCGTCATAAAAATATGCAACGCTCCGCTCGAATGTTTTTAACTTTGTAACTAATTGTTCAGTTCATATATCTTTATTTGTTTTGATGAAGAAATTGCAATATCTATTTACAACGACAGAATGGCTTAGTGAAATTTATACATTTGTTGCGCCTCACTGAATTTGCTCGAGCATTCAATAAGTTTCTGGAGTGAACAAGAATATCAAACGATTGAATGTTCGAAATCAATTTTTTGATAGGAATCGTTCCCTTAGTATAAAGAGAAGCACAATTGAGACAGATGACACAAGGAGAGATGACATTCACTGATGATGATTTTACGAAACCAGACTGATCTGAATGTCTATTAAATAATTTTTATCAATTCAATGGTGTCTTTCTTTATCAATTGATTGGGTAACTGAAGTCTTAGTTGTGGCTTACATACAATAATATCCAGATAACTTGCTTCAGCTTATAGAAAATCTTCATTTCAGTAGCAAAATTTTATTAAATTGTTGTTAATTATTTTCATCAAGATAAAAGAGTTACCCTACATGCTTGGTGCTTACCATCCGTTTTTTTCGCCCATATTCTTATATTCCCCTTCATTTTCCTCACGACTCTCGCTAACAGAGTACTTTCAAGCTAAAAAATCTAATTTCAAACTTTACACTCGGAAATGACTGAATAGTATTTGCTTGGGCGTCGGAGTTCCCATGTTCTGTAATTGGAGATGGCATTCACGGACACTTGGCCAGAAAGTGAATGATACAATTGAGTGTGAGGAACTAAAAGAGTAGCAGTGCATAGTTGAATGTAGGCAGTAGTCTAACGTGACGCAGTCCAGGCTACGTATGCCAGATCGTACTGAGCTTCAGTTATCCTTTTTAAAGAAATTCTCTTTATTCTCCCGTCAAAGGTTTCCATTCATTATTCACCCATTCTAAAGAGTTAGTAAATCAAGCCGATTTGTACGTATTTGATTAAAAAACAAAAAGAGCTAAGCAAAGGCTAAGCAAAGGAAACGCAGCTGTTTGCATCAGAAGCACTTGTATAAGTTTTCTAAACAAAGTAGTTTTTCCCCTTTTGGATCATCAGAAGATTTTTAAAATGCATGAGAAAAATCAGATCAGTGATCGAAAATGTAAGATTTACTGATAAATGCAATGACATTAGAAAAAATCCTATCTCTCAACTCTCAAAATAAGGAAACAAATGCTAAAAATAATCTCCATGGGCTTGTTAGACAGAAAAAAAGCAATATTGCACATAGCAATCAAATTCAAAACGAATCTCAACCTCGTCTGAGTAAATTAAATCCTCGTTTCAAATTCCGTAGATTTTTTCCAAAATTGAAACATCTGTACAAGTTTAGTTTATAAGCAAATTTTTTTTTTAAGGTGTTGACAATCAATATAAAACTATGTAAAATAGGAATGTCTACATTTGCCTTGTTGGTACAAAGTGTACCTCTCTTGTATTATTCATAAGTGGAAAATGATTCTTCTAGTGACAAGGGCGTATTACTCGTGAAGCACTGATATACAGTGTGCGTATAACGTCACCGAATACACGGGAACAATCAATAATTAGAACGTCTGAGCCTTACATCATAGCTTGAAGAATAAATTTAAACGACAGGACTTTCGGGAAACAAGAAAATGAGAAGAAGGATCTGGTCGAATCTGAGTAACTGAACCAAACCATTCATCAGCTGTGCTGTGATGTGCATCAATTTACTTCTGAAATCTCATCCAAAACACTGATTTAAATCCCTCAAGAATTGTACACTAATCTAATAAATATTTAGAAATAAAAAATAATGTGGACGGCTGAAGAAAAGACTCATGCCGCTTATATTTAAAAAGAAATAAAATGCAACCAACTAATGTCAAATGCATGGTGGCTAACTTCATGAATATCCCTGAATGACCCAATCAATATAATTTTGAGTTGATTGAATCGTCCCCAATGGTTTTCTGAACTTTAATATATTTTTTCTGCCTTGTATGTAGAAATACATACAGAAAGAGTTACACAATGCTTCTGAGTGGAATTTAAATTTGTTTACCCTCGTACGTTCTTTTAAACTGATAAAGAAAATATTTGAAAAAATAGTTTACAGGGTAAACAACAATAGAATACAAAGAATTTGTACTGCAAACATCTACTGTAAATTGAAGTGAAAATATTGGCTAATAGTATTGTTCACAATATTGAAAATGGGTTCGTGTATTATTTTACTTTACTTCAATTGTGATATTAAATGAAGGAGACCTGCAGAGCATCTCATAGCAGATCCAGCTTTTATTTAGAGATGAAACTTTAACAAAAATGTTCGGAAATTAAACGCACTTGTCAATAGCAATAACATAATTAAATGGCATATATGAATTCATATCCGAGTACTCAAGCAACAAATAATGAAATCCTGAAGCTGATCAGTTGTTCAGGAATTACTAAGCTGAAAGAATTTCCTCTCTCGTCAAGATTTCGAAAATGCTTTTAAAGGGAGGACGGAACTTAATTAATTCATAGAAACATCAGATACAACTTTTACCCACTAATTTTCACACATATGTACTAATACCTGGATCGAGGACTCTTCAAGTAAAACTTTATTTATTTTATAGGATTTTCAGGTTCTTTTGCAATTTTATTGTTTCCAAATCGTTTGGTAAGCTATCACTTGTCTTAGAAATTTTTGCCGTGAACTGATCTACTGTGAATGTTTTTTCCTACTGAATCCGAATTTACTGTGGCAGAAATCCCCACTTTAGATATCAGAACATTCGAAATAACTGCGTCAAAAATTACTGCATTGTAAAATCCCTCATCTGTGACACATTGTTCATCTGTGTGGTCCTTGCGCTGGTTGCTTTTGTGCTATTTTGAACTGTTTCTGAATCTGCTGTAATTTTGCTGGTAATATTGCTGCTGTGTTTGCTACTAATGTATCATTCTAGTTGCAACTGTCACTGTTATATCTACTCCTGATCTCGAGGTTGTCAGAGCGACAGCAGCTGTAACAGTTCATAAATACATACGTATGGCACAGGGATTTATATTGTTAAGAACTTACCATTGAGAACAAATACAGACGTCCGAACGTCAAAATCAGCATCAAGGATGGTAAAAAAGTAACTTAAATCTTTGTATCAAGCTCCGTAGATTTATTTCTATTTCTTGGTGTCTAAAGAACAAAATAGTTGAGATTCTTCGTGGTTATCAAGATTCTGAAAACCACAGGAATACCTTTAGTATATTTATATATAAATATATATAGTTGATATTGGGCTTAGTGTTGTTGATGAGTTACTGTTACAGCTTAATGTTGCTCATAGTTTCAATCACAGCTAGCGTTGTTGTTGGTTGTTTATCTTGGTGTTAACGTAGCTGTTATTGTCGCTGCTGTTATGGCCGGATCGCACACAGGTCGCTCCCTAAAAACAGCTGCGGGGCCTACAGCTGGTATTCAAAGATCCGCTCGTTGCGTCCTGTACGAGAAACATACGAAAAATTTATGACAGAAAACAGCACATTGGGGGCACAATAAAGAGGGCTTATAGAATTACTGAGACCTTCATTATCCTCAATGAGAATTTTTCAATGGCCTTCAGTACATGATTGTTTATTTTGAGTGGCCTCCGGTGGCTAAGAATTCCATCTACCGAAAATGGGATTTGAACTGGAGAGTTCGGGTAGATTTTGATCAGTCTTCGGTGACTGATGAGGCGGTCGTTTCTGTTACATGCAGGTTTGCATGCGCAGGTGACGTGAGAATAACTTTGACGAGTTAAGGTGAATTGCAGAAAATAGGTGCACACAAAATAAATGCAGTTCATTCAAAAGATTGGCAGTGCAAATGATACCACCCTTGGGAATTGGCGATGTTTCTCTTCAATTCATGACATAACGGTAACTTGCTAAGGTTAGGGATGTCAATGGAAGTTAGTGTGCATGTTGTTCCAGTGGTACAAATAATCCTACAAATAAAAATTGCACACAGGAAAACGAAAAAACGAATCTGCAAATGAAAGTAATGACGAGCGTTTGTTCATAAATTAGGAATCAAAAAGTAAAAACCTGAAAAAAAATTCTGAAGCTCAGCAAGAAAATAAAGAATAAGTACAAAACCAAAAAAATGCTCAACAATGAAATTACTCTACCTTTCCACTTCGCACGCTCAGCCTCTCACAGAAATTCTTCCTCCGTTTCTGAAAATGCATAAAATTATTTTGAAACTTTGATTCATCGACCAAAATTTTCATCAGCAGGAGAAGTGCTTGCGGTCTGGCCCCTTCAGCAGCTCTGGACGGAATTATTTACACCAGTAACACATTTTCTCGCGAGGCTGTCATCTCGAATGCTCTACACCAAGGCTGCTTCACAGCCAAGGAGGCAAGAGGTTACCTAACCCGTTCACATGATGCATGATTAATGAAGGGCTGTGTAGGCCGTAACAAAGGCCGACTCTCGTGTCAAGATCAGCTGCAAATCTTCGAGTCTCCTGGAAATTTATGAAGACAGTAGCCCCTTTTCAGTCAGCGTTGCTGCAACGCTATGTGGTTGTGACTGTGTTACGTTTCTCGTAACACCGCCGATGTTAGAAATCAAAGCCAACATTTTAGCTGCATGCAAAACATCGTGGAAGAACAACAAGTCAGGCTAGTTAAAACGGGTTTTCCCGCTCGCTTTTCCTGTCTACTGTGTGCATGTCTATGCATTACATATTTCCCGATGCTCCACTTCTCACCATGTTTCAGTACTATTCACGGTGCTGTTTATAAGTACCTACAACATCGTTTCCTCACTTTAGAGCTCATGGCGCTTGCGTTCCTGAGAAAACCTTGGGAATGTTAGAAAAAACAATTCTTCGTTGAATGTCTCGACGCTCGTTGCGATGATACATTGGCGCCGGACATTTGCGAGCGCGTTTTGCTAACCAAGCTCGCGACGAAAGTAACGCGTAATCGAAGTCCTGTCTTACGCGTGTCATCTGGTACAGGTATCTGATACAGGATTCTGGTAAATACTGTACATCATGCAAGAAATCTGGTTTATTTTACTGGTCGGTTACAATTATCTGGTTCAGT